>KK114219.1:0-54877 GCA_000611955.2 Stegodyphus mimosarum | reverse complement strand
CTTCTGAATGATGTTCTCGCTGAAGATAAGTGCAAGTCACAGTAATCTGCATTTAAAACACATTATTTTTCCTCAAGGAAAAACATCAGTGAGAATAGGACATAGCCGCAGACTTTCAGAAAGGATTCGCCGACGACGATACGATGGGAGCCCGCATCGTTCTCGGGCCAATTCTCGCACGGACAACCCCGAGAAGGGGCCGCCGGGCCCTCTCTCTCTCCTCAAAAAGGACTCTTAAAATCTGACGAAAACTTGAAAAAGTCCCGCTCGCCACGGGAGCGACCAAATTTAAAACCTCGTGACGCTAAAAAAAAGTGCACCGCCTCTATAATTATTATTGGTTAAAAAAAATCCATAAAATTAAAACTCACCAATGCTACACAAAACAGTAACCCTCCTAACCACTAGAAACAGACCAATAAATACCCAACAGAATTCTAAGAAAATCAGTCCTATCCTTTCACAATGACAAGCCCCCTTGTTTTTCGAACTCAAAAACAAAGTAGTAAATCTGTTAACGATGCGACTCTTCAGACAGATCCCAAATTTTTGCACCCTCATAATTCTATCAAGAATCGGCGCCGCTAAGCGGATCGCCTTTGAACTAGAAAAACACAGGTTCGTCCCCGCAAGAAAAGGGGACGAAAAAATGCAGCTGGTCGCTGATCCTTGATCCCAAAATTCTCCTCCCGTGAAAACGCAAAAACAGGCTATCGCTGTCTGCTAACTTAAGAAATTTTACCCAAATCAAAAGAAATAATTTAGCGACAGTATAATTTAAAAATTACATCTCTAACATGAACATTAAAATTTTACTATTCACTGTAAATTAATAAAATTAATAATCACTGTAAAATAGTAATTAATAAATCTACACAACAGCTATGAGTTTTATTGTTTGCTCTAAATATTTGAAACATCTTTACTATTAGCAATTCTGCTTGAAAAACTGTGTTTGCAGAACACAATTGCTTCTTCCAGTAGAATACAAGAATTACATTTTCATATAGCATTATAAACACGGCAAGAGCCACTTTAGTTTAGGAGACGTCTTTGTGCATGCAAATTTCTGAGCGCTCATTTGATGATGCTTGAAGGTAAGGTTGGAAGACTTTTTTTAAAGAGTTGTAGAGTTTAATTTAATTTTCTAATATTCATTTTTATTTTGGAACAAGCCTTTCCTTGACCTTCTCATTTCTCGCCTACATTCTCTCTGCCAGAATGGGTTTTCATGATTATATTTTATCTGAACGAGGTAGAAACGAACATTTAAGCTGAAATCTGGGTCACCTCATTAGAAGAGTGTAAGACAGCGTGTTCTGCCTTTCAGCCATGTTGTTGCTGCTAGTCCAAGCTTACGTGCCTGCTAGTATCCGCCGGTGATCTTAAATAAGGGCCAACTCTTAAGTTAATTCTGTGCAGCTTCGGCTGGTTTATTTTATTTGGTATTACATTAGTGTTATATTTTCGATCTTGAGATAAAGCCCAAGCGGAGGCTTATTGTAAGCCCGAGAAGGGGTCATCTATTCATCGATTATGAGTTGTTAAAAGGGGTAAATTTAACCCTTCTTTGGACTTCTTAATTCTAAGAACTCAGCGAATAGTCGCAACCAGTTCTAACATTTAAGAAACTCCGATTTAGCTAGGATATTACAGAGCGTAATGCCATATATTCTTACGTTGTTCATACTCTCGCTCTGACGTAAAGTTTATCCCCTATATCAACATTCTTTGTTATTTTTAATGCGAGTTTATAGTTATCTTCTTCTGTAATAGCAGTAAGAATAGGAATAAGCCAGCAGGTATCCGTAGTACTTTAGTTGGGGCTTCTTCTGTAAGCTCTCGTAATCTAAAACAGATTTCTGAACAGTATCAGTTTGATGTGTTGCATTACTGTTTATACTATGACTCCAAACCGATGTACCATAGATTTCTTCTTAGACAATACAGTACACGATGAGGGAATAGGCGACTGTTCCGCTACGAGCTATAAACCTTATTACCTTTCCCATGAAAAATCCATTATCTGTCAATCCGCATGCAAAGAGATGTTCAGGAACAATAGAAATTTTGTTTTGTATTTTCAGGTAACTTGTGTTGTCAATTACTAATAGTTTTTGACTGATATAAGAAATGATTTATCTTGCCATTCTTTAAAATTTCAAAACTTCTGCATTTAAATTTTATTCAAAATTCAACGTGGTTATCGTACATTCTTTATGTATCTTCGGAATTAAATTTTTATCAGGCCAATTCATGTGTTTCAAGCAGAGTCAGCTCTCCGAATAGTGCAGCAACATCATTCACAGAATGAAAGTTCTTTAAATTAGTTATACGTTCTTTCTAAGAGCAAACACATATGTGAATAATATATAGTACTATATTTACTTTATTTTAATTACTTCTGTATTTCTATAAAAAAAACAGCAGATTTAATCAAAACAATGCAGCGACTAAAAAACTTTTATATAAACTATCAGCTTTACCCGCGGCTTCGCTCGCGTTGATGTCTTTAAATACGTTTCAAAGACTATTATAAATAAAATAACATAATTTGTTTTTTTTTACTTATTGTCTGACCAGGATAATCAGGATAAAATTTTAGTTACTATTACTTATTTTTTAAGTTAAAAATACACTCCGCTTAAAATTTCAGTAAATACTGCCCTTCTTCAGTGAGATAAAACGAAATCCACATTGATGTCGCTAAGACGCTATTCTACATAATGTTTAAAATCCGATTTGGATATATCAAACATTGCAATCTTATGTTTTTTTTTGTTCTTTTTTGTTTTACTAAAAATTCTAAAATAAAATATAATTTAAAAAACTGAAAAACGTGCTTAATTAAGGTATCTCACTCCAAAAATAAATAATTTTAATTACCAAGATTTCAAAAAGTTTAAAGTATTAACGAAACGTTAAAAACATTCATTCTTTTTCAGAAGAGTATGAATAAGAGTATTATTCTAGGATGCTTCTGTATACTATATTATATGCTTTTCCAATCGGCGCTAATAAATTCCTGGCTTTAAATACACGCAAACAGGCAACGTACAGTTGACCATGGGAAAAGCATGACTTTTCCAAATGCACCCCTGCTACCTGTAATGTTTGCCCTTGAGCTTTCTTAATAGTAACAGCAAAACTAACTTGGATTGGAAACTCCAGTCTTTTAAAGTGAAATGGTAGGTCAGTGGGGAGTATTGGGATTCGAGGTATGATAACAATTTTCCCTTTTCCTACACCTGTTAAAATAGTAGCGCCGATTATATTCTGCCCTAATTGTGTGGTCTGAAACCTCATTCCATTACACAACCGAGGTGCATCTATATTTCCCATAAGCATAACCGGTACATTTAGTTTCATTTGGAGTTTATGTGAGGGTACACATGATAGCTCTAGTGAATTTAAAAACTCAGCAGGATATAAAGTGCTTTGTTCTGTACTCATGATTGTATCTATTGACAAATACTCTTTTATTTCTCCCTGCACCTCTTTCAAAATGTCAATGTTGATTTTGTTTACGATTTCATTTGTCGGCGCTAAAATTGCTCTTGCACATAACCAGTGATCCCTATTTAAATTTTTTTGCAAGTACGGTAAACTGTAGCAATAAGCTCCACATCGCTTTCTACCAAATTACAAAATTCCTCTGAAAGTAAAATACAACCTTCAGCATCTGATTCCAAACTTCCATCGCCAATTTTCCATAGTGTCTCTGCGTAATTCCCTGAATCTGCATCATCATGAAGATGCACTCTCATATTTGTTTTAAGACTGAATTTTTCAACGTTCGCCCATTGATGATTTGAGACAGGCTTTGATTTAATCTGTTGGTGTACCTTTCCGGATTACCGGCAGAGTTTGCCTGAAATCATCAGCCAATAAAACTACCATTCCTTCTATAATATCTGTACTGTCTCGCAGATCCTGAAGAGTTCGGTTTAACGCTTCTATAGCTGTTTTGTGAGACATCGTACTTTCATCCCACACCAAAAGCTTACATTGTCGTAGCATCCTACTTCGACAGTTATTTTTACTGAAATTGCAGATGGGTGAATCTTCTTGAGCAAGAATCAACGGCAGTTTTAAGACGTAATGTACAGTACGGCCGCTGTTCAAGAGTGTAGCAGCTATACCAGAAGAAGCCACAGTAACTGCTATTTTCTGGTCTTTCCTGATGGACATTAATAATAAATTTAGGAAAAACTTTTTCCCGGTTCCTCCAGGAACGTCGAGAAAGAAACGTGCACCGATCCTGAGTTCTATTTTACGTAACGCCTGATGGAACACGTAACTTTGTTCTGGAAGTAACTAAGGGACCAATTCTGCTACTTGCTGCTGCAATGTAATAAAATTGTAGTCTAATTCTCGAGCAATTTCATAATTAAAGCAATTTTTGTCTGATCGTCGTGGACTAAGCATTCCAAAATATTGAAGCTTCTTTCCCACCATTGTCAAAACCTCGTTTTCAATTATGACCAGTGCTTCATTATAGATGTGCTCATTAAACATCATATGTGCATGTACTCGCTGCAGTCGTCATAAAATATCTTCCACCATGTTCTTCTTGTACTTATTCCATAACGTTTGAGGGTTAGAAATGCCGCAAGATGATATAAGGGTCGCGTAAAGTTTCCTCATTTTATCTGATGATCGACATTGACAGCATCTTCCGTACTTTCGTTCCAATGATTATCATTAACCCTGAGGCAAGACTAACAGACCCTGAGCTTCACATGCTTCTCTATAAGTTCGACATTCTAGACTATTAACAATTTTAAGGTCTTTAAAACTAGTTAGACTTCGAAAATGATGCAATAAAATGCGCAGATAAAAACATTCAAAATTCGTTACATGGACGGTGTAGACACGACCAAGAGCGTCCGATGATTTAACACCTGGCCAATTTTCAACAGGCGTACCTTGAACGTGACGTTGCCATTCTTTTTTTTTTGTGTTCCATGTACAATAACGGGGAACTTCGGAATACAATAATCTTTTCACCAGAGTATCTGTCTGGCAAAGCTAGAAAAAAGCGGTCGGTGTGGTTTTAGAAGGAGATAAAATTCTGTCTTGAAAATTATTCTCGCTAAAAAAAACACGCTGTTCATTTTCTCAGTGTACGGCAAGATGTGTAACAGTCGGATATCTTTCATGTAAAGGAAACCAAGAAGCCGCCACGCTGCCTCGTTACTACTGACATATCGCCCTGCTTGATAGGTTTGTATTTCATTCAGAGGCTGCAACACACCTTCCTTACGCAGATTGAAGATTGCCTGGTCGCTCCTTTTATTGATATATTCACAAATATATTTAATCGCACGAACAGAGTTGCAGGCTTGAACATTAATGTGAGCATTAAATAATTTACATTGAAAGGGTGAATATGGCACAACCCAGCTATTATCAAAAGTCTTGACTACCCCACTGCGAGTTTGAATCGTAAGTCTTCTACCACCATCTGCCGGTGCTCTTCGTCTGTATAAAGGGTGACACTGTGCACTGTTTCCTTTAGTAGCTCCCGGGGGGGGGACGTTTTCGCACATTTGCCATTTTTCATGAAAGGTGATGCTGGATTGCGATCTCCACAGGGGGACTATGAATCATGTTTTTGATTACGATCTCGTGAAATTCTTATCTAGTTCTGGATCCCGGATTTGGCGATTATAATGTTATCTATTTGGTTGGATGGCAGCTTTTGTTTTAACAAAATAAGAATGTGCACATGTGACAGGCCTCCTTTCTGCCATTCAATGGAGTGCGTGCAGCGCTGG
The DNA here is from genome assembly GCA_000611955.2 of Stegodyphus mimosarum. Taxonomy (NCBI): domain Eukaryota; kingdom Metazoa; phylum Arthropoda; class Arachnida; order Araneae; family Eresidae; genus Stegodyphus; species Stegodyphus mimosarum. The sequence continues at coordinate 49,097 of KK114219.1, read as the reverse complement.
ACATTTCCAAATACTTTTCCTTTTGTTATCACATTAATGAGCTTTTGAACTTTTAAAGGAAACACCGGCGCACATATTTCCTGTTGGCTTTTTGTCCGAGTATAAGCTCTTCTATTATTTCTTTCCATAAATGATTGCAGGTAAAAGTTACAAATAAATCAGGCCTACAGTAAGTGCGTACGTAGGTGAAAGTGTCCTCCGTGTATTCATGCAGATAGCGGGGACTGTTCACAAAAGTGGAGGGAAGAATAACCATCTTGCCCAATTCTTTGGGGTTAATATCACCATCTGTGCTAATTGCATCTTGTAGGTGAATGTAATTTTCAAATCGTAGTTGTGTCTGGTTTAAAGAAATGTAACGAAGGCTTTCGCTCTCTACTTTGATATACATATCTAGTAAGAATTGATGAAAGAACTACCTCGACCGCGGAAGGGGTTTCAAATAGTTTTCTCGAAGCATTATGTGATAGGCATAAAAATCCATGCAGGAAACTTTTTTATTGGGAACTGGCTGTTTTGTAGTTGGATTAATCTGTAGAATATGAAAATGGTATCCCAATTGCCCTTTACAAAAACTTAATGGGTTTTGCAAAGCATCGTAAACTTTATGAGTATCTGCTACGCATGTCAGTGTATTATTATGTGCTCGTAACACTATATCTCGTAGACAGCATGGGTCGCCAGTAACCAAGACAGCAACTTCCTTAATTGTCGGTGCATTATAGTGCCTCTCATGTTCGCCACGTGGAGTTCGATCAGCATGAATGACGACTTTATAGTCGTCTTGAGGCCAATTTTCTGTTGCAGTTTTGAGGGTATTTATCAAAACGCTGTGATCATGTAACATTCTTTGAATTTTCAATACTATATCTCCTTCAACTCCATCAATATGCTGACAAAGATGGCTTACTTCATTTTCTTCTTGACCCATAAAATAAACTTGCAACAATTTATGCAGTTCATTATCTGTTAGAAAACGTGAACCAATTCGATGATATATCTGGCCTGGTACGGTAAAAGTTGGTTAAACCCCAGACATTCTTATCTCTCTGTGTTCTCCAAAAGATGTCATTTGGAAGCAAGAGTTGTACTTCCTGATTTTACTTGAAAACGCTTTGATTCATCTGTATCATATAAATACAGAGTTTTCAGCGGCTCTTCTGGTTCACCAAGTGAAGAAAGCGAAACTTTACTATTGGAACAACACATTCCTGCAGTTTCATCTTTCCATTTTAAAGCATCACAAAACTGGCATTTTTTACTCATCGAACCGATGACAATTACTGCATGATTATGGTAACCAATTGAAGGATTGTATTGAAGTCCAGAATCTTAAATACGGACCAATTGTTATGCATGAAATTTCGCCTGTGTTCAGTTTGCATTTCTGCATGAGCGATTCTTCTCGCCTGCAATTGTCCTGGAGTATCTCTCGCTCTAATAACTGCCTGTTGCTGAGCTTATTCTTCCAAGCGAATCTGTGTTTGAAGAGACGTTTCAATAGCTCTCAAAGCAGTTTGACGTTCAGCTTGTTCTTTCAAGCGGTTCTGCGTTTGGAGAGGTGTTTCAGCAGCTCTGAAAGCAGCTTGCCATTCAGCTTGTTCTTCTAAACGAATTTGTGTGTGAAGAGGCGTTTCAGCAGCTCTCAAAGCAGTTTGCCTTTAAGCTGTTCTGTCAAGCTGAGTTTTGTTTGGAGAGGGGCCTCAGATGCTCTCATAGAAGCTTGGCGGGAAGTTTGGTTTTCTAATATTATCTTCGAGAAGTTGTTTCATCAGTTCTCAAAACAGATTGTCGCCTTGCTTGTTCTTGTCTTCTTAATTGCGCATGTACGGAAGATTCTTGGGATCCAGCAATTTTTGCTGCCCGGGCCCGAGATGAATTCCTAGATTTGTTAGATTTGCGAGACATTTCGAACACAAAAACTAAAACTGCAAAAAATTAAACTGCCTTTAAAAGTTTCAAACTCCGTGTGAATTTTAAAAATAAGTTTATCGTCACGAAATCTAGCAAAACTGCTACCTATATTTCCTAATGACTGAAAATTGTTTGTGAAAGAAGAGCCAAAAGCCGAATATTCTGAAGGATTTTAAATAATAAATTAAATTAAACAAATGAAAATTAATAAACGCTTAGTTAATAAATGTTATGCTTTCACACCTTAATTACTTAACCGATCACCATGAAATTTTCAAGAAATATTTTTGATGTATTAGAAAAGGTTATAAATGTTTGCGTAGTTTAAGCCACCACCTGCGCACGCAAACTTTTACATAGTTTAACTTACCGTTATGAAACTTTCAACATTTAATGTTTATACAATGACAATCATTTTAAACTATAAAACCTATTATATCAGCATAAGTTTCAACAGATAAGTTACATTTTATAGTATTCTAATGTATCAAAAATATTGTTTGAAATTTTCATGATGATCGGTTAAGTAATTAAGGCATGAAAGCATAGCAAACAAACGACAAACTTACACTCGCATTTTTAATATTAGTTAGGATATAAATTTACTTGGTTCTGTTTAGAATTTATAGTTAGACATGCTGAAAACTATCTTAAAACACGGCTTTCAAAATTTCATTATGATAAGTTTTGATAAATGAAGGCTGCAGACTATTGCGTTGGGCAGAAAACATGCCGTTATAGAATGTAAAAAGATTTCTTGAGCTAAGAGTGATCCCAAGGTTCTTTTCATACGAATTCGTAATGGTTTGTTGTATGAATCCTAGATATATTACGCTAATAAATTGGAAGTTTATCTTCTAGAATTTTGAAAATGTTGCATAGATGTAACAGATTGTAAGCTAAACAAATCCATTATTAAATCATATATATTCCTCTGCAAAACAACTGTTACCTTCACAATGATTTCAACTGCTTTAATAAACAGCCAATAGTTTTTCTATCTGTTGTATCAAGAAATTCATGACTCTCAAGGTAATCTAAGCAATTCCATTTGCAATAGTTTGATGACTTCTCAGTCTGAAAAAGGAAAGCCACAGTTAATCCGTAATTAATGAAATGAATAAGGAATCTGAAAATTATAAACATCAGAGTTTGAAATATGTTTTTGGACGTGTATCTTATTTTGATGGGCTATATCGAAGTATTTTGTAGTTTATATAACAGAAAAAAAGTCAGTTGATTCGAAACTTTTCATATCTTAGTTTCTTTCCAAGGGCTTATAAATTTATACATTTAGTTTATCAGTAGGAAGAATTTGCTTATGTGATATAATTGCCATTTAGCTTGTGGAGAGTTATTTGTATTGCGATGTTGTACTATTATTAAAATTTAACATTATTAATTTACTCATGGCTGCCATGATCGTATAAACATAACACCAACTTTTAAATCATGTCAACACTAAGATACTGCAAAAAGGTGAAATTGTGTGGCATACATTGAGAACAAAATATCGCCAAGATAAATGAGTAAAAAACAAGTATTGCTGTCAATACCATATCAATAATACAACAAGTGTAAAATTTCATAATTATGCGTTGTGAAAAGTGAAATAACCCGTTCAAGTTTTAATTTAATTTATTTGCCCCAGTGTTCTAAATTATGAGTAAAACAAACAAGTTTAGGTAAATTTAAGCTTAACATTTATTGGAAGGAAACGAAATTTGCTACAATATTTTAAATACAAAAGGAGTTGTAGTTACAAATGTGATTTACCGGTGTTTTACAGAGAAACTGGTAGAAAACGTACCTTTATACAAAGAGGGAGGCCCCGCAAGAATCAAGTTACTTGTGACAAAACTGCTCCATTTATTTAGTTACAATAAAGAGCTGAGTAGTGGCATCCATGATTATACTGATATCTATAAAGAGAAAAGAATGCATGTTAGTATATACTGGGGAGTAAAAACTGGGCTTTCCGTCCTTTCAAGCTTTAGATTCGGTGCTCCATGTGTTTCAGAGCCTCTGGTTTGATTTTCGGTGTTTTCAGCCATCATAACAGTCAGATACAAGTAGCGATTCGCTCTCAAAAAAACTGCTGCAGGCTCTTTTTCTTCTAGCCAGCCCCCGGCTTGGCGATGCTTGAAGTACCAAAAGTCGCCAGTTGTAAGGCAACCATATGAGGATTATCCATAACAGAAGATCGAAAACGTCTTTTGAGGTGGCCAGCCGTTGGCGAACAACGTTAAGCTAAAAGCATTACAATCGGCAAATGGGGTCATTCAACTATTCGCTACAAATGAAATAAACACATTTTTAAGCTAGCCTCGCTCAGAGTGTCACTCTTAAATGGGTAGAGGCCTAACGAAGTCCCACTTATCCTCTTGACAAAACCCCTGAGCAGCTCAAATGGATAGAAAAAAAACCTTTAGAAGCAGGGAGCAGAATTTTATATTTTGGCTTAGGAATTTCCAGACAACTGTCTGGCAGAGATAAGCATTCGGAGAAACAGAAGGTATTTTTTTTCCTCCAAGGAAATTTCGAAAACAAAGTTATAAATTCGGTGTTTCCATCACAAAGTAATAATTTACAAAAGCGAATTTTCAAAACTAGCATTTAATTAACTAAATTAAATTAAACACCGAAGAATGTTTCTACAGTTGAAATATAATAATTACAGCTAAATTCATGTTTCTTAAGAACGTTTCCACAGTTGAAATATAATAATTATACAGCTAAATTCAGGTCTCTTAAGAATGTTTCTACAGTAGAAATGTAATAATTCCACAGCTAAATTCATTTTCTTAAGAAAGTTTCAACAGTTGAATTATAGAAATTAGACAGCTAAATGTTTCTTAAGAATGTTTCTACAACACCCTAAACGACTTTACCACCAGAGTCAGAAAATATGGATTCAAAACTTTACATGAAAGAGGGATTCGTTAAACAAAACTTATTAAACTTTATACACCAACTTGTGTAATAAACAAAGAACTTTAAAATTCAAAGTGAAAATCACCTTAATGGTCAACCCAACCAGAAATTAAACAAACAGTATAAAAACCAAGTTAAGATTAAGAGTTTAAGAACAAAATTAAATGGTTAACCAATCAACCTTAAGGATAAAAGAAAAATTTCCACAAGCAACTTAAATTCAGATTTAACCGAAACTGCCATTTCAAAAATTAACAACAATTACTTTTCCACAAAGCAAATTAAAATCAAATTAAAAGCTTCCATTATTGATAACAGAATTATGATAAGCATTACAATAAGTGTAACTTCAATTACTGATAACTGAATTAAGATAAGCATTACAATTTAGATAAGCATGTCTTACATAACAACATCAGAGTGTGGAACGTCTGTCTTGCATTCAGTGAGATGAAAATTGAAGGAAATATTCGTTTTTATTTTTATAAAATAAGTATTCATCTAATGCTTCATTTGTTGTAGAAATTTCTGTAGTCTGCAATAATTCGAATTCTTAATTTTAAATTCTATCAGTCATTAAGGCCCAATTTATTAGCTTTTTTTCACTTTAAACGTGCGTATTAAGATTGTTGAAGAAATCATTTCACTAATTTCTTCCACTCAAATTTCATTTTCAATGCCCAGGATTCACCTTTCATCAACTCAACTTTATGATAAGATGACAAAGATCACAGGTCCCTTCGATATAATACTACTGTACTAATATATATTGCTATGAATTCTGAAAATATTTTTAGATAGTATTTTTTTACAACGTCTATTTTCTTAATGTTTCACCCGTAACCTTAGATGTAAATCCAAATTTTGTTTCGAAAATAATCCATTTATAACAAAATGCATTGTGTCTTGTAATTTGATAGCATCTTAATTTTTTCCCAAACCGGGATGCGTGGTTGGTTACATGAATATGACAAATCACACGCGTGCTGCCTATCTAAAGTGATGAGTGGCTTTCTAAAGAAAACTGACATGTACTCATGTTACAAATCTCAGAAGCTTATACGTACTCGTATTGCTTTCATGGAAGGCTTTCTAAGTGAAATTGACATGTGCTCATATAACAAACGGGAAAAGCCATGAAAACCAACCACGCAGTCAGCCAGTATACTGCTCTGAACCAGAGCTGAACTTCCGATATTCAACGGTCTTAATCACTCACTCGTAAACTGGGATTTATTGTCCTCCCGATTAATAATTTTTTTATTATGAATAATGTGTGCTTCTCTGTGCCCTTTCGAGGTGAAGTTTTTAGGATGCCGTATTTGTTAACTTTTAACGATGCTTCTTTAACTGGAAAAGAAAACGGCACTTCCTAATTAAATGAATGATAAAACGTTTTGATACTTAGAGTGATCAGGTACTTCTGATATAATTCCGGAAAGTTTAAGAGAACCTTCACAATCCGAAGTATGCTTTCACGCATAATACATTTTATTTCAAATAATTAACACTTATAAAAACTTAGAAATAGTGGTCAGTATAAATTACAGAGGTTGTTTGCATATTTTTAGACGTATTCATTGTATTTACAGAAATATTTTATATAGAAGTTTTATGTTTTAAATGTTCCTTTTGATAACCCTTATTCTTTACTATCTTTCTACGCCATAATTTCCAAGACAACAGCTCGTTTTAGTAGCGGAAGAGCTATTTTAATTTTTATGAAACAATTACCAAATTTAATTTGATTCTTTTGCGCATTATAGTACTAAATTTTAGTACTAAATTTAACAGCATCGTATTGAAAGTTCGTACCAACTCAACACAGCAGCTAGAAGCTTGCATTATTTTTTATCAATTTGAATCAGATTGCTGAAATAGCTTATCAAAAATCTTTAAATATCAACGGGTATCAGTGCTGACGAAAAGATTTCAGTCGCTCTATATTCTCTAATAAAATCTACTATTTTATGCCTTTCATTTCAAAATCAATATTTAAAGCTATTAAAATAAATTAATCTTAGAAATACTAAAAACAAATTCCATCGTGCTAGTTAGATCTTAAGGAAAACCTAATTTGTTAAGAGAAAAAGTCGAACGAAATTCTTAGATCTCGTTTCAAATCCAAGAATTTTCCCAAACGTTTTTTGTTCTGTTTTTCTATAGTCTTATGTCGGGTGAATAGGACTGAGTTTGTAATGATTCATTTGTATTTGTTAACGCTCTAAATCAAATTTATCTTCTTTGTAAAAACTTCCTGTATTACAAATAAAAATTAAAAATCAGTTAAGCAACATTTGTTTCTCACGCTAGCTTCGGTTTGTAATTGGTGATGCTCCTTGTGGAATTTCTAATGACATTTTGATGTCACTCTCATACATTAAAAATATATTTGCTTTAGTGAAACGGGTTGCTGTTACACACTTGCACAGTTCGACCACACCCGATTTTAGAAGTCCTTCCACAATTTGATAAGACCTTGGCCTTCGCTTTGAATTGCCTTCTTTGTTCTAAAAATTCTTTTTTGTTTGAAATTTAGCTATAAATACAGAAGTTTCGGAGCAAAGAGTTATCTTCTTGTCTTCATCAGCAAGAAAGTCTTCAACATGAAATACTTGGTGAGTATTTGAAAGTTATACGTAACTCATTACCACTTCTTTTCGAACTTCCTTTTATCTGAATATGTTTTCTTAAAGAAACTTTTATACTTCTTAGACTTTTGCACGTTACCTAACTATCTCTTGCTAAATTTCTCAAATTCTGTTCAAGTTACCTTCTTTTAATATAGTAATAATATTTTGCTTAAATTTAAAAGTTTTTCTCTGCTCAGAAGGGCAATTATATTTTAACGCTGGAAACTTCAAAACTTAAATATTAAACAAGATGAAATATTTTTACGCATATATAAATTATATCAAAATGCTGAAATATTTGAATGAATATAAATGATGAAATAGCTTTTTTTTACCTCGGCATATTGCAGATTCAATTCTAGTCAGTCGTAATAAATTCCGCAGTATAAGTGACTTGAAATTTTGGTTTCCAGTTGAAACGTCTATTTATTCTACGCATACTGTATTTTACAAAGCCACTCTTCTTATTCGTTCCTATCGTAAATCTCTTCTCTTAAAAATTAGAATAGCATTAGAGTAGCTCATTTGATAATTTCTTTGCATTTAAACTAGATTAAATATTTATGCAAGAGATTAATTTTTGAGCAATCTCATCATTCGGCTTTTTCTCTCCAATATCTCCAATATCCAATCATTTCTAGATTCTGATTTAAAATGAGAGATGTAAAACTCTTCCTTTAACTTGAAGCAGTTCTTAAGTACGACAGACTTATTTCAGTCAGTAGCGGAAAATTTTCAAACACCGCGAAAATAAAAGAGAGAGTAATAGGCTATGTATTAAAAGTACAAAATTAGTAAAAATACTACTATTAATGTCTGAGAGAGCGAGAGAAATTCATAAAATTAAAAATTAAAAAAAGTTTATATTAAGTGACAAACTAACAAATACAACATTAATGGCTAAACATTTAGAGGCACTTGGAAGACTATCATCCAACATATATGCTACATGATAATAATAAAATGTTGGAAATATTACTAGATTGTTAAAATATGACGTACACATACAAACGAAAAGAATCAATGAGGTTTGCACGACTGTTCCAAGATGAGTTGAAAAACAAAATTCTTGAAAACACAGTATACGGGAAGAGCAATAAATTCAGATATTTCTGTATGAACAAAACGTATTATCGTTGAAAATGTATTAGAAATGTATTGTACAAAAATTATCAGTAACAAAATTAACCAATAGGTTAACTTATTCTGTAATTTACATTTTTCTGTAAGTATTTATTACAAAATATGTCTTATTGATTTCATGCCTAGCATTATTTTTTATGCCTATAACGTTCACAAATTCCAGCACGGGTATGTATGTATGTGAGTATTATAAGAAAACATAAAGTGTTATTAAAGGTAAAAACTGCTAATAAATGAGGCATGTTAATAGACATAGTTGTCAATAAAGTACATTTTAATGATATTAGAACTTACTTGGTTTCTTTAATGTAACTGTATATTATACTGCGTAGAATAATTCCCAACCACTTAAAGGAAAATGTTTAATCTCCTTTATAAAGTGTTTACTAAATGGTTCAATTCGAAAAATGTTTTTATTACGAAAGAAGAAGAAAAATGATTTTAGGTAGCTAATTAGAAAATGACTTCAAAAGAAGCCTCTCGCTGCTCACTGTAACATAGTAAAACTTGTTATCCGAACTGATTATTTATACCTTTAAAACTTATTCCTACTTTAAAAAGCATAAAATAATCCTAATTTTTCGGTTTATTTTGCTGAAAAATTTAAATTCAAGGCAAAATAAGGTAAACGCGTGAAAATAAATTTCTGCATAAATTAAGTAAATAATAAAGTTTATAAATAAATGGTTCGTTTTCGAAATACTGATTTTAAAACGCGAAAATCGATTAATTGAATTAATGTACGGCTCTACTTTCTTCCTGTTTCACTTAATCGAAACTCACTATCGCTATCGTTTGAAAAATGAGGTAAAAAATTCTTCATTGAGCAACAAACTTACAATTCGTAAAGAAGAAAAAATAAAACAAACTTTCAATAAAATTTAAGTGATCGAAGTTAAAAAAATTAAATTTCTTTCAATACAGATTTATAACATAAATAAATTTCAGACTTTACAAGCTCTTACCTAATAGCATCATCAAATAATATACATCAGACTTTCATAGCGAGATTATTTTCTGTTGGATGCTGGTTAATACACAGAACTCTTGGATTTTTATTTTGAAACCTGAAAAAAATATTCTGTATTCATTAAACATTTTCTTAGTTTTCTATTCATAAATGTACTGCAAAGACTCTTACGTTATGCAGAATAATAAAATATTTGTTAGAAAAATTGGAAATATCCAGCTAAAGACGTTTCTGACTTCAAAATGCAAAAGATTATAAATCACAGAATGTAATGTACTGCATTAAAAACATATTTTGCCATTTCCAATAATGCTGTAAATATTAATAAAGTTATCGATTCGATATATTTAATATTATTTAGATTTTGAATTGCGAAAAATGGGCATGTTATTATAAAAAAATAGAATACAGATTTAAATGTGTTCACTTTTTCACTTTTTCTGCTTTTAAGCAGCACAATTATGATGTAACAGATAAATTAAGAAACTTTCTTCAAATAGAGTGGTGGAAATAGGTTACGAAAACGACAAAAAATACTTCAGCGTAATGTAATGTAGTAATCCGTTTTGGAAAATATTTCGATAATCATTTCTGTCTTCAAAAAGCACTGATAATATAAATTACTTCATAGCTGATGATTGAAAAAAAAAAAGAAAAAAACTGGAAAATAGAAAATGCCCATTTTATAATTTTGATGCAGTGCAACCAGATAGACAGTAGATAATCGTTCTTTTTTCTTTCATCTCTGGTAAATATTGTTACTAATTTTAATGTTCCATAATTACACTTGCTTTTCGGGACAACGGGAAAAAATCCTTTCTATGTATTAGCATTTTTCCTTAACCTTAATATTCCTTCAATAAAGCGCGATAGATATCAAATATAACATGGAAATGGTTAAAGCTATATTTTATGCATAGGAAAGGTATAAAACTGTATCTTATCTGCAACGCACAAACATTTTAATGTATAATTTTTGTATCTTCAGTTTGCCGTTTTGCTTTTGGTTGCTCTGACAGCCTGTGCTTTTGCACAATATTGGCCCTACTACGGTGGTTACTATGGAGCTGCCCATACCTACAACTATGCCTACCCATCAGCCTACAACTATGCCCACAACCCTGCTCTTTCCTATTGGTGGAAGAAGTAAAACTCTTCCAAAAGGTAAGATGAGAAAAATTAAGTATGGAAATTATTATGTTAACCCATTTTTATTTTGTGGTTTTTGCACTGTGAGTGCAACTATTTTATGAAACGATGTAATTCAATACTGTAATTTTTAAATATTTATATTTGCAATTTTGAATAGAAGTAATGCAAGATGCTTTCGTATCTCTTTGAGGAACACAATGCTTTCCTCAGCTCGCAATTATCAAAATACAGGATTTATATAACATGGAAATTAACAATTGTTACAAACATATTAACCGTTCACTTTGAAACTAGTACGAATGTATGTTAGACACTTTTAAACATTAATAATGTTTCTGAGTTCGAAATGCAAATTTATAACAGTTAAGTCTGTGCATTAAAAATTGAGAATTTTCTTATCCCTTTTTGTTATAACTATTTTGAAATATGAAGCTAATGATCATGTAACCGAATAGCATAGCTGCTAGATGGCTCTATGAAAATGCAGATAAAAGAATAGAATATTGATAAATAAATTATGTCAGCATGACATTATAAGAAATTAACTTGTATTAATTTAAATCTTGTATTATTCCTCCTTTTTTAAGTGTAGAATAGTGTTCACTTTTCTCGCATTGATGGACTGCTTCTACCACCTGTCTCCCTTTTTTTTTCCTTTCAAGTTTGTTTTCATGTTTCTTTATTTTACCTTGCTTCAGAAAACGCTTATCTTAACAGTTAAGCCTAATTGATAGGATCTGAGATCAATTTGTGCACTCTATATTAGAAATAATTTATTAATTATTCATAATAATCAGTTCACTAAAGTAAAATTGCGTCTTGTATACTTTTACGAGTACAAATATTTAGTATAATCACTTCAGCCTCCATTGTTTTCTTCACATTGTTAACTATTTCAGAGTTTGAAGCCTTATCGTAATCTAAATCTGTTGTAATTTAACTACAAAATATATCAAAGTAATTAATAACAAAACAATTTTCCGTTGGACTGTATTTCGAAAGTCTAAACCATTAATCGCAAGATGGCAAAAAATGATTTAAAATGGTGATAAAAATGTCAAAAGAGTATTCTACACAGGTAATGTTTGCAATAAAAATATTTTCTGAAGATTAAATTTTGAGACAAAAAGGCTCATAAATGTTAATGAAAAAGTCCAATATATGTTTTACTTATTAAACAGCTGAAAATGATTAATTGCATGAACTTAAAATACCAGAAAATTCGTGAGCTTTAGATACTACAAATTTTCGTGAAACATTATTAAAATTGACCATTTTAATAATTTTTGTTATAAACATTTGCTATGTGACTTAGTATCTGAGTATGTATTAATATTCTCAGTGTTCTTTTCTAGGACTTTGACCCTGGAAGTTCTTTTCTAGATCTCTGACTCTGGAACCTTTTCTAGATCTTTGGAACCAACAAACACATCTGAAAATGAATCAAATCTTATTTGATGATGACATTGTTGGATTTTATTAAGTTGTATTTTTCGAAATTCTTGCTGACCAAATTTTTATTGTAAAATTCTCAGAATAATAAACTTAAAAACTTTCTTTAATCAGCCTACCTTTTTCGTACTTATAAATATAAAAAATAAATGTATACATATGTTTGATATGTGTACTTACCTACAGAAGTTTCCTTTAATAAAGGAAATTAGATTTTAAATCCTGCAAGTAGTTCTAAAAGTAAGTGATTGAAATGTCAGTACTTATGAAGGAGCACGAAGTTATCGCAGAAGTTTAAAAAATTCTTTAATTCATTATATAGAAATGAAAACATTTCGTACAACTTTACATAAGCTTAATTCTTCATATATGTCGTGTATGCTTCAGTTATCTGCAAAAGTGTCTGAAATATTTTTACTATTTATATCTGCAACCTTTCATTTCAAATTTTAAATTCAATGCATCTTCAGAAAATCTCTCAAATTTTGTTGAAGAACTGGAAAGATAAATATGGTATTTAAGTGAAGTTTCATTTATTGATGTGAACACTGTCGAGATATTAATTCGACCCTTCCTGATGGTAGGGAATGTTCAACTTCAGTTTGAATCAGTTTAAAAGTTTGCTCGAAAATTACATTTTTGCGCAGTTCTTAGAATATAACTAACATTATTAATATAATTAATTTCTAAAGATATTTACACTTAGAATTTGCCACTTCATTTTAATTCGAAACTGGTTAAAGTAAAAGGAAAATTAACAATTCAGCGTGACCGATATTTCACAAGTTTCACTTTGCGAAAGGAACACTTAAGTTACACTTCAATCAGAATTTTTCAAAGCAAAATTAACACTTCAATGCGATAGATATTTCACATGTTTCACTTTGCAAAAGGAAGACTTCAGCTTCACTTCCGTTAGAATTTGACAGAACTAAATTCTGTTTATTTAATTCATAAATTTAAGGAGGATAACAAGCATTATCTAATAAAATTTCAATAAGTTCAAGATTAAATTTTCTTTCTACTTCGGTATCAGACTTTTTCTTATGTATCTTTTTTTTTCGCAAAAGGTTTTGGTTTACTACGAATTGTATATATGGAAGATAAGTTTATGATAATGGAGAACAAGGAAATAAAGTTATGAAACTTTTGAAATAAACTTAGGATTTTAGATGCAATAAATTTTGTTGATTAAACCTGGAATGAAATTAAGAGCTTACTGTAAATTCTTAACTGGAAAATGTGATCACTGAGATTCTTAAGTAATGAAATTTTGTAGTTGAAAACGAAACACTACCAGGAAACACTGAAATGTTTTTTGGTGTTTAAGAAATTGAAAAATAGGGCTCCAAAAACCACAGAATTAAGAGTACAGAAGAAGAAAGCTGTAAGTTTTAATAAGGCCAAGATAGACTTGATATAATTTTTTAGATTACTTGTCAAGCTTGTGTTTGTTTAAATATCGCAAAGTGCGTAAAGTCTACCTGCCAAAGGCAGTATGACTGCATCGAGGGCTTTCTAAAGGAAACTGGTTCGTATTCACGTTACGCATGGGGAAAACCACGAAACATAACCATATAACCTACCCATTCGTTTGTGTTCGAATTCGGGTTGAACAAGTATTATTCACCATTCGGCAAATAGGGGGGGGCACACATTTATAGCGGTTTCTAGTTATTACAATGATGTACAGAGTATAATGAAAAGGAAAAATGAAGAAGAAGGGTAGCTTTTGGACAAATTATAAAACGTATATGAGATTAATTCAAATTTTATAATGTCGTATTTTTTATCTCCCATATTCCTCGAAATAATATCAGCAGGGTTTTCTAAAATAAATGTATAAATAAAAGTTTTATATATTTTTGAGAATAAAAGCCGAAAATCTACTTAAATTTTACAATATTTAATTAAAAGGTACACTATATGTCGTTTATTTAAAACCTCTCAGAAGTTGGTTTTGAGGAACATTTCCATCAATCAATACCTTGCAGGGTTACATAATTATTTCTAATATGTATGTATGTATATATATTTCTAGTATATGTAGCTCTGTAAAATGTACATGCATCTTTTAGTCAATTTTACTTATTATCCGTACATATGGGCCAATCGAGAATTTAGGATAATATCGATAATAAAAGTGTGTATTGCTGTAGCTTCATTTTAATACTAATAATGATGTAGAGGTTACTTATGTTTCTGAAAGCTATTTTAAGTTTAAATACAGTTTACCGTCTATTCTCGTTTCCCATGTACTATTCGTTAACAGAATGAGTTTTTAGTATTGCGTTTTATGCAAATGAGTTAGAAGAAGTATTTAAGGGAAGCTCAACTTACTTCAAGAGAGAGCGCTTAGGAGTTCTTAGTGGCGCGTCTTTGCCTTCTGGCTACTTCGTTCTTAATCTCATATGCACGCTATTGTACATGCCTGCTGATAATCGCGGGCTAGTTTAAATTAAGTTTAAATTAAGGGTACGTTAGGTATTTGTGTGTAGCTTCGGCTAAGTCTATTTAGTTTAGTATTACATTCGTTTCTGATTTTCTAATCCTGATTTAAACACCCGAGTAGAGGCTTCTCTGTAAGCCCGAGAAGGGGCCATCTGTTATTATTTATGTGAAGGAATAAAAGGATATTTTAACCCTTCATAAATACCTTCTCGGGACATAAATACTTGAACTCAGCGATAATTCGCTACTTAGTTCACTATGTTCTTCGACGTTTTAACATATACAGTGGAACATTGCAATGAATTTAATTTAATATAACAGCAAAGAAAAATACACCTTCCATTTGGTCTCCCAATGCATGATTTATTATACAACAAATACGGGCAATAAAAATTATATTCTTTTAGTTATGCTTTCACATAAATATGAAATTACTGATATAAACATAAATCTGAAATTACCAATTTCATGGTGAAATTAAGCTATCTGGAGCTAAAATTTAAAAAAAATCGCCTTTCAATTCGCCCTTAAACTGCTTAAAAGAAGGTCATTTAAAGCATTTTTCCCCCGATTGAGTACATTTCATCCCAACGTTAAATATTTTCAAAGGCATTTAAGACGGTTGCAAGGGAAACCTGATTTAGATTTAAGCAAAAATCTACATCGTTCACGATAAAGCTTTTATGAGTAAGAAAAGTAGAATGTTGCAAAGATACTAAACAACAAATATGTATACTGACTTTAACCATTTTCTCATATCTGTTACTAGCATAGTTCAAAGCATTTGAGAAAAAATTCAGGGAGCAGATAGAAAAGGAAAAGTGCCTGAGTTTAAGAATTAATACGCTCTTTCCTAAGCATTCTTCCCCAAATTTTGCGTGTTTACGGAACACTTGCATATAATAACATAATAAATATTTTGCGATGTGGAATTCTTAGGAGATTGACTATGTAAAATGACAGATCTTTTTCTACAAAATCCTTATCAACTATTGTATAAGACATTATTCTAAAATAATCCATGTTATTTTAAGGAGCTCTGTAACTGAACGTTAACTCTAAGAACTCTTGGTCTCTTGAGAAGAGCTTTTTCTAAGAGCAAACCCATCACGATTGATGGACTCTGAAAATCAGTGGAAGAGAATGGAAATAAATAAACCCGGAAAATTTTACAAAAGGCCCTTTCATCACGATGCAGAATTATATTCCAGAAAAATGGTTATCAGCTTGGATATTTAAAAGTACGCTTTACATTTCACACATTAATTAAACAGCACCGAAATCGTTCTAATCCCCTGTGTACTAAATTTCATTGCATCCTCTTCATAACTATAGGTATGCTTATAAAAACTGTGTTCTTAATTTTGCTTTTGATTAAATACGGATCTGAAGTTTTACTTTCATTAAAAAGTCTAATATTCAGTAAAAGTTTTCCCTTATAAATATGCTTGCATCAAAAATTCAAAAGAATTGAAAATCTTCATTCGGATTCACTAAATTCGGATTCGAGAAAATTTATAATGTGTCCCATTTCCAATTAAAACTCATATTGAACCCTTATTCCAGATACATAGGTGCAAAATTTAACTTATAGTTCGTGAACAAAATGTATCGAGCTAGAAAATTTGCAAAATTGTAGCGTCAAATATCAGTATTCTATTTGAATTTCACAATGAAATCACCGCATGGATCAACAATTTTGTTCTGCCAGGATGACTGTTAGCTATTAAAGAGTTAAAAACAACTGCTTAAAAATGCTTAACATGTTATGCTGAAGCAATAATTGCTATAATTTGAAAGCTAAATTAAGGCTTTTATGCCGCACGATTTGAAAGTACAGTGCTATTAACAACTCTACCAAACAGCGTAACCTGCAATTTAAAAGTCCATTGTCAAAATTGAAATTATACTGTTGCTGTTGAAGGTATTTTTAACGTCAACAACGAAATGATACATGCTGTTTTAATGCATTAAATAACTGGTTTGTCATGAAGATAGTAATCGTATTCATAAACTGTAGATGTTTAATCTATTCCAAATTCAAATGTTAACACATTTTATTTTGTCTCTGAGTTCGCTGTCATTGATGAATTTTTCTTGGAAGTCACATCAGAGCTTCATATCATTCTATAGATAACTTACATATATTTCAATTCATATATGATTTAGTTGATTAATTCTTGGTTATCAGTTGTTGTGCTTTTACTGCCACATTATTCGTTCTGTCTATTAATTCTAAAGACTTCACTTCTAAAGCCCGTGCTGCAATTCTTACTTTTAGGTTAATGTTTAAGCTAATATTAATTTAGAAGTTAAATAACAAAAATCAGCGTTATATTTGCAAATTGAGAATTGACACTTGCAATTCTTTTCAATTTCTCGACATTTTGGTCACACGTAACACATCCGACTTCAGTACTACGGTTCAGCTTTCTGAAAATTTGCAAATATAACGCTCATTTTTCTTGTTTGACCTCTAAATTAATATTTGTTAGGCTTGTTATTTGACCTTAATTAAGTTTACGCTAATGTTTCCAGTTCGGCACTTTTATCTATATTTCTATCATTATTATCTATCATTATCTATCTATTTTCTATCATTATTTATATCATTGGGTTCATTACATTATTAATTTACTCATGGGCGCCATGATCGTATAAACATAATACCAACTTTTAAATCATATCAACACTGAGATACTGCGAACTGTGAAATTATGTGACATACATTGAAAACAAAATATCGGTAAGATAAATGAGCATCAAACAAATATAGTAGTCAATACCATACCAATAATACAACAAGTGTAATATTTCATAATTATGCGTTGTGGAGAAACGTGTTAACCAGTTCAAGTTTTAATTTAATTTATTGGGTGCAGTGTTCTAAATTATGAGTGAAACAAACAAGTTTAGGTAAATTTAAACTTAACATTTATTGAAAGTGAACACAATTAGCTATAATATTTTAGATACATATCAAGTGGTGGTTACAGATGTGGTTTGTCAGTGTTTAACAGAGAAACTGGTAGAAAACATACCTTAATACAAAGAGTGGGGGTCCGCAAGAATTACGTTACTTGTGACAAAGCTGAACCGTTATTTTCTTGACAGTAAAAAGCTGAGTAGTGGCATCCTTGATTATACGGATATCTATGGAGAGAAAAGAATGCATGTTAGTATATACTGGGGAGTAAAAAATGGGCCTTTCGCCCTCTCAATCTAGACTCCAAGCGTTTCCGACCCTCGTCGGTTTCTTCTTCGCTAACGTTTTCAGACATCTTCTCACCAGATACAAGCAACGATTCGCCTCTTTGCGCTTCAACCTCGTTCCGGTTCGATGAAAAACCCTCTGCAGGCTCTTTTTCTTCTTCTCGTCAGCCGCCGGCTTGGCGATGATCGAAGTTCCAAAAGTGGCCAGTTGCAAGGCAACCTTATGAGGAGTATCCATGGCAGAAGGTGGAAAGGGTCTTTTGAGGTGGCCAGCAGTTGGCGGACAACGTTAAGCTAAAAGAGTTACAATCGGCACATGGGGTCATTCAACTATTCGCTACAAAGGAAATAAACGCATTTTTTAAGCTAGCCTCGCTCAGGGTGTCACACTTACATAGGTGGAGGCCTAACGAACTCCCAGTTACCCTCGTGACAAAACCCCTGAGTAGCTCAAATGCATACAAAAGAAACCTTTAGAAGCAGGGTACAGATTTTAATATTTTGGTTAAGGCCCCAGACAACCGTCTGGCAGAGATAAGCATTCTGGAAAACAAAAGGTATTTTTTTTTCTCTCCAGGAAAATTTCGAAAATAAGTCGATAAAATATGCTCTTTCGTCACAAAGTAGTAATGTACGAAGAGTGAATTTACAAAAACTAGCATTTAATTGACTAAATTAAATTAAACACCGAAGAATGTTTCTACAGTTGAAATATAATAATTACGCAGCGAAATTCATGTTTCTTAAGAACGTCTTTTCAGTTGAAATATAGTAATTACAGAGCTAAATTCAGGTCTCTTGAGAAGGTTTGTACAGTAGAAATATAGTAATTACACAGCTAAATTCGTGTTTCTTTAAAATGTTTCTACAACACCATAAACAACTTTACCACCAGAGTCAAAAAATATGGATTCAAAACTTTACCAGAAAGAGGGGTGAGTTAAACAAAATGTGTTTAACTTTATACACCAACTTGTGTAATAAACAAAGAACTTTAAAATATAAAGTGAAAAATGACCTTAAGGGTCAACCTAACCAGAAATTAAACAAACAGTATAAAAACCAAGTTAAAATTAAAAGTTTAAGAACAAAATTAAATGGTTAACCAAACAACCTTAAGGATAAAAGAAAAATTAACATAAAGAACTTAAATTCAGAGTTAACCAAAACTGCCATTTAAAAAATTAACAACAATTACTTTTCGACAGAGCATTTTAAAATCAAACTAATAAAATCAAATTAATAACTTCCATTACTGATAACAGAATTACGATACGCATTACAATAGGTGTAACTTCAATTACTGATAACTGAATTAAGATAAGCAATACGATTAAAATAAGTATATATTACATAACAATCCTCCCCCGCTCCGAAAAGAAAAATTTTGGTTTACCAAAATGCTTCGGAAAAGAATCAATAACTTCTGACTTTACAAAACACATATGAAAGTTAAACGCCAAGGCGTGGTGAGAGTGGCAGAGTTTACGAATTACTTGGAACAGAGCCAGCTCTTAAACTGACCAAAGTGAGAAAACTAAAATTTATCAATTAACTCAAGTAAAACAAAAAACATTATCCCTACCGCCTTAAACTGAGAGTCCGAATCCACAATACTACTCACAACAAAACAAAGCAGTCTCAAACTAGCCATACTAGGCTTAAGCCTGAGAAAGGTAAACGAACACTCAACTAGTTCTTCCCAAGGAAAACAGAGCAAAAAAAAACTATGAGTAACACAATAAAAACAAGAAAATAAGAACACAAAAAACAGAGTGCCCAAACACACCAAAAGACAACCCGAAGTGTCATGCTACTCAAAGCATGACTTCAACACAAAAGAAATCGAACAATCACTTGAGTACAAAACTACCTTCACTAACAGCAAAAGATGAACCAATCTAATCCCCCCCCCAAAAAAAACATAAATCTACCCGAAAAACGAGATACAGTAGTCTTCCTAAATAAAAATAAAACCATTATACAAGTGAAGACTACCATAGTAACTTAGGTAAATGAACTAATAGTTGAGTTTAGGTTATTCAAACAAACCCACCAAAAATAGATACAAAACGAGTAGGCAAGTGTGACCGACCAAAGCACAGCAAACACATGTATAAGGTATTTCTCCCTCTTTCTTCGCATGCCTTCGTGGTGTAATGGTCAGCACACTGAGCCGGTATTTCAGAGGCCGTGGTTCGATTCCCGGAGAAGGAATTGCATATTTTTCATGTCTCCTGCTACTAAATAACCTAATGTCTCTACACTGGCGCCCGAACTAAAAGGGTTGTGGATGATGACTCTCCACACCCAGGATTTGGTGACTAGGTCCCCTAAAACCCTAGTCGCCCTTTAAAAAGGGGAGTATATAAGGTATTTCTCCCTCTTTCTTCGCATGCCTTCGTGGTGTAATGGTCAGCACACTGAGCCGGTATTTCAGAGGTCCGTGGTTCGATTCCCGGCGAAGGAATTGCATATTTTTCATGTCTCCTGCTACTAAATAACCTAATGTCTCTACACATGTAAGTAAGAAATAGCAACCAATTAATCAAAACTAAGCCGAAAGACACTAAGGCGTCCCTTAGTAAGGTATGCAAACAATTTCGAAACGTTTAACTTGAAGGAGAAACCAAGTGGACCAGCTACCAAGATCTCAAAAAAAAGCAGGGTATTGAGACAAGAATGTTGAAATTCTTGACAAAACATGAACTGGATAAGATCAGAACAATCCAAGTCAACTGATCTAATCGCGCAGCACAAAAACAAACAAACAATGAGGATCCAGTAAAAATCTTACAAAACATAGAACTTCAAGTAAAGCATAAATTTTTCCCAACCTACCAATATGTATAAAAGTGTAAAGTTAAATTACTAGTTACAAAACCGGGAGCGTCTCTGGGCCTTAAATTTTAAGCCATTTGTGTAGTAGTGTCACTAGGTTGACCAGCAGAACAAAGATCTTGATCAGAGATCTCTAAAGTAGGAAATATAACTCTTTCTGGAGCCTTGGTTAAACGATCAACATGCACCATCTACAGAGTATGTGGTTTAGTCAATAACTCTATCCTAAAGTTAACCTTTGATAACTTCAACAACTAAGGACCCTTGTGAAATTTACACAACTTCTTAGCTGCTCCTAGATGTACCACAGGAGTATATAAGTAAACTATATCACCTAGCTGTATGTTTTGTGATAAGCTTTTGACTCTCTATTAGTTTCTTCTTTTTCAGCTGCAGTAGTTAAATTTGTGTTTACTACCTGAAAAGATTTTTGCAGTCCGACGAGTAAATCTTTCGCATACGTTTTAGTATCATCATAAGTCTTAAATTTAGACTGAGTCAACATATCAACTGGTAACGTTAAATCTCGGCCATACAAGAGAAAAACGCTGGACACTCGTCTAACGCCTGATGCTTCCCAGTTCTATGTGCTAATAAAGAAAACGGTAAATGCCTGTCCCAGTCTTCTTGTGTCTCATAAACCAAGTGACTTAGAGTTAATAACTGTTGCATTTAATCTTTCTACGACTCCATCTGATTGTGGATGATAACTTGTAGTAGCGTGTTTACAAATTCCTAATTTCTTATAAACTTCTGTAATAGCTTTTGAAATAAAACTAGTACCTCTGTCTGTGATTATATGCTGTGGCAGTACAGGAGAAGCAATGAACAACTCAAGTTTTCCACTTATGTTTTCAGATGAACAATTTTGTAAAGCATAAGCCTCTGGCCATCTCGTGAAATAGTCACTGATAAATAATATGTATTTATGTCCATAAGGTGTCACGGGCAAAGGACCTACAATGTCCATGGCTATAGGTTCAATAGGTCCATTAGCTGTTGGAATTATCATTTATGATGCTTTGTGTTATGCTTTAAAACCACGCTTCGGTATGCATGAATGACAGGATTTTATGTAATTAAGAATTTGCTTATGCATGTTCTTCCAAAAGAATGCTTTCTGAGTTCTATGAAGGGTTCTATGAAACCCAGGGTGAGCAGCTACAGGTGAATCATTATTTTCTTGCAAAATTTTTGGAACTAATGTTTTAGGTAAGACTATTCTATTTTGTTTTTGCCAACGAGCTTTAGGCTTTTTAAATTTATAATAAAAGGTATCATTTTCATTGGAGAAGATTTGTGAAGGAGGTTTTGGAATTCTATTTTTTTGAAAATCTTCTTTTATTTGTACACAGTAAGGGTCAAGAGCTTGTTGTTCTTAACTGGTGTGTAAAAGATCAGTAGTAGTAGCAGTTTGTATTTGTTCAGCCACATTTACAGATCTGGATAACTAATCAGCACTCAAATTAAATTTTCCAGGTTTATGAACAATTTTGTAGTCAAACTGACACAATCCCATTTTCCAGCGACCAATCCTAGATGCTGGATCTTTTAATTTTAGTACATGAGAAAGAGAGGCCTGATCACAATAAACCGTAAAATCTTTGACTAAGAGATATTGTCTAAAATGGGCTGTCGCCCAAACTACAGCCAAAGCTTCCTTGTCCACTGTACTATAACTAATTTCTGGACCTTTTAGTTTTCTACTAGCAAAACAAATAGGGTGTAAAAATCCATTTTCGTTTTCTTGACCTAAAATGGCTCCTGGAGCAAAATTCGAAGCGTCTGTACACAAAGCAAAAGGTTTCTTAAAGTCATGCAAAGCCAAAATAGGCTGAGTTAAAAGTTCAGTTTTTAAATTGTCAAAAGCCTGTGAGCATCCTCAGTCCATTTAAAAGTTACTTTATCTTTAGTCAGTTCTGTTAAAGGTAAGGCTTTGTCAGCAAAATTTTGAATGAATCTACGATAAAATCCTACAAGACCTAAAAAATCTTTTAACATCCTTTCTATTGTTAGGCACCTGAAAACTATTGACAACTTTAAAATTTTTATCATCAGGTTGCACTTTAATCCAAATGTAGCTGATACAAATCTTGACGAAAACTAATATTTATACCTTTATAAAGTAAAACCATACTAAAATGTTCACCTTCAATTCCTGACCTGAGAATTTTGGGATCTTAAGGAGTGATTTCCTTAGAGAATGCAATTACTATTGATCTTTTATAGTGATATTTTTTAATATTTTCAAAAATACTGTGGTCTCCAAATGGATAATTAAGATAAATTTCACTATATTTAAGAATATTGGCACACGATTTTATGTTCCTGTAATAAAACCCTTCGTCTTAAACGTTTTTCATTTGGAACTACCGTATATTCCAGCATATAACGCGCACTTATAATCTCAAGCTACATTTTTTTTATTTTCAGGCATATTTGACTTATAATATGTGCCCTTTTCTTTACGAAGAAACCTGAAAGACATATGTGCTATGCTCTTACCTTTTGAAGGCATTCATTCAAATATTCTTCCCAGGTTTTAGAACAAACTTTTCAAACATTCTCCTGCCAACAAAACAAACACAGTGCTGGTTTCAAATGGAAAGTCATTCAAGAATTCAGAAAATGGAAATTAAGGTGCAACAAAGATGTTTGGTGCTGGTGAAAGCCCATACATGAGTAGAAGTCAAATGAAATTACAATTAATATGCCAAAAAATAAATATACTTAGCACAAAGGACTAACGAAATGGCCTATCCTTGAAATTGTTGCGAACTTGGTTCTAGAAAATGGCCAGAATGGATTAATTCTAAGAGGAAACAGGGTACTTTTATTTTCCTTAAAGCGAGCAAAGACGTATGCAAATGAGAGAGAAAACTTTAATTTTGAGTTGGTGTAGTCGATTTATGGTACGGAATAATTCCGTTCTACGAGGAAAAAAATTTCCCGAAGACTTTCGAAAGATTTCAGTAACAAATTCATAAGTTTCTAGTAATATCTTATTGATCTGTAAAAGCAAAACTGTCATATATTTGAAATATGGATGAAACAGTATTGTTTGATATGATATAAAATGAAGTGAAAGGAATAAAAATGGTTTATATAAAATAACAGGTCACGAAAAATCTTACCTCACCGTAGTGCTTAGCGGATCAGAGTAACTTATCAAGAGTAACTGGATCAGAGTAACAGTGACGGTGACGGCGAAATAAAATTCGATGATGTATCTGAATGTATAACGTAAGATGAATAGGACAAACGTTTCATGTTATCCGATCATGGACATTTTCAAATTTGTAAGGTATGCCATTTCATTTAAATAAATAGCATTTAGGTATATATAGAAATATAATTTTGTCCTTATTTTCAAATATATCATTTTTATATCCGGCGTATAACGCTCGCACTTAAATTTCGATCTTATTTTTTGTACTAAAAGTGCGCGTTATACGCCGAAAAATACGATACATATTTCATAAGTCTTTCGTGTACGAAATTCATTTTAGTTTTGAATGAAATGAAGTTCGTTTATATTCATACTACGCCTTAGAGTCATAGTTTACTCACCATCCACTCTGTCATTCTAAAAAAATTAAATATTTTTTCCTTAATTAAATAAACATCAATTTGTAGTTCAGATTTTGTAATTTTATCAAACAATTATTGATATAGATTTTGAAAATCATCAATGTCATATTTATCAATATATTTGAAAGGAATACAGTTGTAGACCCGAAAATTCGATATCTTGAGCAGTCAAGAAACTGCAGAGTGCAATAAGAGAATACAACAAATAAAAATAGCAAATTCCTTAGAAAAATGAAAAATGTAAAAAATCCAAGTGCTACATAAAAACACTCAGCATATTATCTAAACGGAAACACTCTCATGTAGCATAGGTTTAACTACGATCAATAAAAGACATTCTAGTTATCATTAATTAACATAAACATGTAAGAGCTTGGAAAAATTACTGATTTTTAGCTGAAATATTCCCCATAATTATTAAAAATAAGAAGTATAGTATTTGTCAGTGCCTTAAAAATCTGTTCTTAATTTTTTGTACTTTGTCGTGGATTTCAAATGATTTATTCTTTATATTTATTTTCCTGTTTGTCACAGTACATTTTTATTTCAAAATTAGTGTTTACTGAAAAGAGTTAATATAAAATCCTATAATCCTGTAGGGTTCGTTTTCTTTTGTGGCTCTTTCAGTAGACAATGATCTTAAATGAAAAACTATAACGTCATGGTAGATCTTTTGTTCTCAGTAAGTATAAAAATAAGAATAATTTTTCTAGTTTTTGAATAAAACTAGAAAGGCTTCTCAATGGGAAATACCAGTGGGAGTATCTCTGGAAAACTTATGTTCCTTGCCTCGCATTATGCCCTTGACTCCATGCCAAACGACTGACAAACTCTCTATTAAGACCCAAAACGGGAGTTCTTGGAATGATAACTTTTTCATTAAGCTGTTATTATTTTCACTCTTACGTACACTTAATGACAATTATTAGGAACTTTTGCAATTTGCGTGATAATACGTAGTTCTATTCTTCGAATTTTTCCTCTATGTGCTCTTATGTTTCTTAACACCAACAGCACACCTATAGACTTTTCGTATGCGCTGCGTTTTACTAATAATTATATTAATGTGTATTAGCACATTATTCGTGAAATTTATGATGCCAAATAGCTTCATTAAATCTTCTTGATGATGATAAGTTACTGATGCTCTATTAAAGCTATTTAAATGCAATAAAGAGTTTCTATTACAATTCCCGAAAAAAATATAATTAGATAAAATTTTCAATACATTATTCGAGATAAATAATTAAAATATTATTTCTAAAATGTGTTTCTTTATTTCCATATGTTACAGGACGAATAAACGAAGTCTTACAACAGAAGGTTTTCGATCAATCTCAGTAAATTTGCGAGATAAGAATAGTTGTTATTATTTACACGCGTTGGAAATGTTGCTTTAAAATATACTCGCTTTACGAAAAGTAATCTAAATTCAAATGATATTACATTTAAACCCTAAATAAAATATTGTATTTGAATTTATGCAGCTAATATTTGACACAATATATTCAAAAGCTGAAAAAAATGTAATAAGGATTTTATTAAAGCAAGGCACAGTTATAAGGTTAGTTAATTAGCTAGTTTTAAGCACTAGCTCCCACCCCACCCAACAGGCGAAGCCTGCCGTATGGCTATGAGAGGACAGGCCAATCCAACAAGAAACGAACGTTAAATAGCGAAACATAACAAAATAAATGGTTAAATAACGGAACATAACAAACTTAATAAACATCTGGTGATAGGTTACAAAGTTAATATAAACACCAGATCATACAGTCACATAAAACGAACATAAGAAACCCAAAAGAAACAATCTGATGTGCATACCACATGACTTCCTTGTACGGAATATTAAATTATAAGCATTTTTTCCTGCCTTTCATTTAAATTTATTTCCTCGAATTTAACTAGAGATATATTTCTCATTCAATTAATTCAGTTCCCACTTCGCGACAGGGCAAAAATACATAAAAACTCAAAATATCTATATTAAAAATTGAAAGATATAGAAAAACATAAAACACCAAATACAGTTAAAACAATTTTAAAAAAGTTTTTACAATTAAAATTACAGTTTCTATGCAAAAAAAAAAGAAATTCGGCAGATTTTTCGGTGCACAAAACTGAAAATTTACTTTTGGTCTCACACGGGAAAAAGGTACTGAAGACGTAGAAACTGCCTTAATTTGTTTTGGGTGGTATGCTGAGTCAATATATGTGATAATTTAATAACTTAAATGATAATTCCAGAATGGATTAAGTATAATTTAATTCTCAATAATAAAAGAAGACGTTACCTTTCTTGCTGCGAAGCTTAGTTTCTCTAGATTGGCAACAAATCCACTATTCTGCTAAGTTTCAAATGTAAATAAATATGGCTGATATGGTAAAAAAAAATTAGGCTTAGCCGCCCTTAAACAATTTTTAATTTACTGACAGTTCTACAATTATAACATGCATGTTCTAAAGGCATAAATCCTTAACAGGAAGATAAGAACAACAAAATTCAATCATTTTTAAAGCAAAAAATGCACAATTTACCAACATATAAAAATAAAGAAACTGAGCTCACTGAGCCGAGTAATAGAGTGGATATATATATACATATATTTACATACTTTTGGTGTGGCCGATTGCAACCAAAATAGGAGGTGCACATCTACATAGCAGTCCTATATACAAAATTTCAACGTTCTGAGGCAACTGGTTTTTCAGTTATGCGAGATACATACATACGTACGTACGTACGCACAGAAGCAACGAAAACAATCTCTTCAGAATCCTTTTTAAATCAGTTTTATAATTCTGGGGAGAAAAAAGAATTTTTTTATTCTGTCCTTACGTACAGATGTCACCTAAAAACATCGTTAAATTGCATTCGATAGCAGTCAAAATGAATATTTTCGTTGAAATATGATAACCGGAATTTTTCACGATGACAATACTTCCTCTTTACTTCGTACAAGAAAGTAAAAATTGGTTATAAAAAAAAATGTAATCACAATACGTAAGACTAATACATACATCCCAAACACTCTAGGTGGAATCAGTATATAGAAGTATCTTTTTCATTTATAATGTACTTTCCTAAGTTTTAAAAGTTTATAAATTTTACTTTCAATTATTATTTTTCAAATTTCCTTTATATTATAAAAATTCATCTTAAATTTATAAGCTCACTTCAATCATATCTGTTTTCAAGTTGATTTCAACTTTTGTTATATCTCGATACCAATATTCTTCTTATTCTCATTAATAATTTGCATAATATCCCTCGCAAATTTCTTAAGCAATTTATAGTTGCTAAATAAATCTTCAAACTTCGTAAATTTACATTTTACTCTCACACTTCCAGTCAGGCAAAAGTCCTTGACGAAGTGCATTAAATCGCCGAATTTATTACAAACTTCACAAGCATTATTTCCCTAGAGGTGGAACCTTTTTAAGCGGGCAGGGAATCTTCTATGCGCAGTGAGAATTTGATTGGCATCTACATTCCTAAAATTCGCATTTTTTGTTAATTTTAAGTAACTTAGATCATTTTTGTTTCTTTCGTAGAGATCCCACAGATTTTTCCAGTCTTTAATAAGTTTGTCTTCTATTATAGTACATGTCTTCTTCTTCGAATCTTTATTCTTTTCGGTCCCACCCTTTAGGGCGGCACCTTTTGCTAGTGCCATTCTCATAATGACCAGCATGAGTTTCGATCCAACATAAATTCAAAATATGCTTCTTTTGTATTTCTAAATAAATTTGCTTAATTTCATTAACAATTTTATTCTTTTGAAAAGGGAGGGAGAGCGCAATAAGTGCAGATTAAGTATAAATTAATATAATATCCCAAGAATAATTTCTTGATCTAGGACAATAGTTATAAGATTAAAAGGTATTTTCTCCTTCCTATGCCTTCGTAGTGTAACGGTAGCACACTCCGCATATGCAAGAGGTCCAGGTTCGAGTCCCGGGTTGCTCATTTTTCATGTTTCCGGCTTCAAAAATAACCTAATGACTAATCCCGAGTTTTTTTAATAAATTATCAGTAGCGAAGGAACTCTTTTGCCAGATATAAAAGTTTTACACCCCAGAGACATACAAGAAATTATCTACACGAGTAAAACAAAATTTACATGAGTTTAAGAAATTCCCTCAAAGAACGTATTTGAACAATTTGATTTTTAACATTTAAAAGAATATATTTGTATTTTTAACGGCAAAAATTATATAAAAAATTAATGAAATGTAGACAGTAGATTCCATATTTTTCGAAGGAAAAGAAAAAAATCATGGCATTATTCCACGAAATGCTTAATCAGATAACGTGTTTTTGAACCCTTTTTTGTACAACATAATTGTCTTCGAATTTGGTTGCAAATGGAAATGCAACTTTCCAAAAATCATCCCAAACTTAAAGGATTTGCCTTTTAGAGGAATTATTTTATTTCTCTCGGCTTGAAACTTACATTAAAGAACATATGATCGAGAAAATTTGAAAACAAGAGAGGAAAGAACATTCTAACATTTGATTCTACGAAAGTATTCAGAAATTCCGTAAGCATATGAAAGATACCATCGTCAAGTTAAATCACGTACATCATTTTGAAATTTTTCAAAAAGCCAAACTAATGAAACTGCTGCAAGGATATTTATGGCGAAATTTAAATTTAAAACAGGAAATCTCTTTCTGGTATCGGAATAAACATTCTTTTCTAATAACTCGTTGTAATATTTTAAACTATTTAATATTTTATGAACTTTTGGCTTAAAATATTACCACAGTTGTTAAATAAGATACATTTTCCCACCGAAATACAAATATATTTGAGTTTTATTTCACATAATTCTCCAGACCCTTTTTTCCCCTTCTATTCAAACATAAAAAGTGTCTTGGATTTTCTTCGGCTTTTATTTTCACGCCGATATGGACTTGTTTATGGAAGTTTCTTAGAAATTGCCTTTATTTGTGAAAATTTAGAACAAATTAACGTAGTAAGTATAAATCTGAGTTAAAATAACACGCTGAATAACGATTATTGGAGGTGTTAAGGCAAAGCGATTGAGTGTCAGAGTCATAAATTTGCAGGACTGGTTTCGAAGGTTTATATATAGAACCTCCTTCAAACAGTTGCTGGATCCAGACAATACCTGATTAGTCTACGTAAGCCGTCCAGGTGTCTGGATCAGCTTGCACCTGTCACCTGCAGAATCCTCTGCTTCATCTGTAGAAGTGCAAATTCATTTGCACCTATATTTAAACCTTCGAAACTAATCTTGAAAATCTTTGAATACTTCTCTGATTCTTGTTGCTCTAACACCTACAATAATAGTAAGAGTATTTCAAAAAATGTAATGAAACATTTTATTTGAGTTCCAATAAATTGTGTTAAAAATCCGTTTTTTTTAATTTATTGCCTCTACAGTAAAATTACACTTATTATCCAGGACTTTAACATGGGCACTAAGAAAGCGATAACGTCTTTTGTAAGCGATTCTATATATTAGTACATTTAAATACTTCTCTTCTAAACGATAATGCAATATTATGACCCATTATGAGAGATACAGAAAGAAAACTAATTCCTGTTCTGAGATGAAGAGTTTCTTGTATAAGTATAAAACATTTTTAAATACAATCTTTATCTGAATTTTAGGTGGCTGAATTCTTCGATTAAATCAAAAATGCTTAGAAATTTTTCAGTGATGGGCATGCTAACTTATGCTTGCAAATTTATGTGTTAATATTTCTCACCGTTAAAATAAAAATTAACTTCAACATCATTAGATTAAAATAAAAAAAGTTTTGCTTTAAATATGTTGATCAGCAACTGAATGTTTATTTCAGTTGTAAAATCAAATAATTTTATGAGCTCTGAAGGACAGAAAGCAAAATTGCTATCAGATGTGACTTTTGTTTCTGTTTCAGTATTTCGTGTGGAAAATGTAAAGAAGAGGTGAAAACAAAATTTCAAATATTTCAGGGAATTCTGCAACAGGAAAGTGGCATTACTTGAAATACACGTGCTTATTTTTTTCGATCCTTTTATATGTGAGAAGTATTTGTGACAGTGAATCAGGTTCTTTATCTTAAAATCGTCTGACCACGTACCAGATCATGATTAGGCTGGAATTTGGTTGCTTCCATTTGGGGTACTAATTACTTAGAGGAAAGAGGATTTCTATTTTCTCAAGGTTTTAGCCTGAAGCGAGGGATGGTTGTGTTTTCTGCATGATACTTAAGAGCTGAAATCATTAAATGTTAATTTAATTTGTCTTTATATTTGTCTGGTAGTATAGTTAAATATTAAGGGTTCATTGTTAGTCAGTCTTACTCATTTGTATTTCGAATGCTGAAATTACATTTAGAACCTAAAATTTGATATATGTTTTTACCTTTGCAGATGAAATATACGATCATAAACAAAAAAAAATCTGATGTGTACACCACATGACTTCCTTGTACGGAATATTAAATTATGCGCAATTTTCCTACACTTCATTTAGACTTATTGAATTAACAGGTAACGAATTTTGAATTAAATCTAATTCGTCGATAGCGCATAACCCGCAATAGAATAAATGCACTCTTTAAAGTTCGCAATATTTATTTACCATAGCGACACTTCGGCGCTAGGTTCACTTAACAGCGTTATATCTCATTCATTTTATAACTCAGACAGCATAAAAATTATATCATCTGAAAAATTATCACAAGTTCTATTCAAATACTATAATAAATCTTAAACGATGTGTAAAAGAAATTAAACAAATAAAAAAGAAACAGTTTTTCACAGACGATTCAGCACCGCTTAACTAATGGGCATGCGCTACTAATTAATTTAGTTCTCACTTCGCAGCAAAGCAAAAATACATAAAAATTTAAAATATTTTAATTAAAAATTGAAAGCTGAAGAAAACATAAAACACCAAGTACAGTTAAAATAATTTTAAAAAAACAATTTTTACAATTAAAATTATAGTTTCTACGCAAAAACAAGCTAATAACTTATATGATAATTCCAAAATGAATAAGCATAATTTAATTCGAAATAATAAAAGAAGACGTTACTTTGTTGTTGCTAAACTTCGTTTAGCAACTAAGTTTATCAACTAGTTTACCAACTTAGTTTAGCAACTAAGTCCTCTAATGTGGCAAAACGACAAATCTACGATTATTCCAAGTTTTAAATGTAAACAAATATGGCTGATATGTAAAACAAAAATCAGGCTTAGCCGCACTTAAAACAACTTTTAAATTGTTCATAATTCCGCAATTATTGCATGCAGGTTAACTGAAAGTATAAAAACCTTAACCGGAAGATAAGAACAACATAATACAATAATTTTAAAGCAAAAATTGCACAACTTACAAACATATAAGAATAAAAAAACTGAGCTTACTGAATCGAGTAAAAGACAATAAATATATATATATATATGTATATTATATACTTTTGGTGCGGCCGATTGCAACCAAAATGGGAGCTGCACATCTACATGTTATAGCAGTCCTATATGCAAAAGTCCATTGTTCTGAGACTACTCGTTTTTGAGTTATGCGAGGTACATACATAAGTATGTACGTATGTACGAACGAAGGTACGTACGTAAAGACGCCACCAAAAAAATTTTCAGAATCCATTTTAAATCAGCTTCATAATTTTTTGGGCAAAACGAGTCGTTTATTCTGTCCTTACATACGGATGTCACACAAAAACATCGTTAAATTGCATTCGATAGCGGTCAAAATGGATATTTTCCCTAAAATATGATACCCGAAATATTTTTCGCAATTACAATACTTTCTTTTTACTTCGTACAGAGATGTAAAAATAATGTCAGGAAAAGAAATAATTATTCATTCATACGTTTTATATGAAAACTAAAAGAAATAGAAATAAAAATTGGCAACATGTCCTATTTCGAAGGACTGATTTTTCCAATTCATAGTGGAAAAATATATATTGTATGCTTTCAGGTATTTTTATTTATTCACTTAAGCTCTAAAATAATTGCAATTTAAGTTTTCGATTCACTTTTCAATTTATCATTTAAAATAATTTTTTTACTTGAAAAATGAAAAGTTAAATCTGCGATTCAAATATCGTTGCCAATCATCCATACTCATTTTCCTGATAAAAACCATCACTCAAAAATTCAAACAGCAAAATTCAGAGCTGTTAAATAAACTGAATGAAGATATAAAAAAAATTATCAGTCGGAGAAAGGGAGCTATTTATTATTTCCACTGAAAATTATAACCCTGTTATAGAAAGCATACTTTTATTAAATTATATTGTACAAATTTTAGGTTTCTAATGTGGCAATAGTTACAATGAGGAAATAACAGTAAAATTAACGAATTAACAAAAACAAATGCAATGGTAATAACAGCAATCTTGCAAAGAGTCGAATTTTTTGCTTACAGCAAATGTGAGTTTTCCAGTAGTTAAAAACAGCCTTCAGGTGACAACAAATCTATTAATTCACAAAAACATTTGATAATTATTTTCTGCACTAAATTTTCTGCAATAAAATAATTTAGCCCAAAGTTACGAAATAATATATATCTTTGAATAAACTGCGTAATGAATAACTTTAATTTCAGGTAATATGAGTTTCAACGAATCGTTCTCTCTTTTTCATGAAAATAACGTGCAAAAAAAAAATATCATTAATGTTCATAAGATATTACAACTGATTATTTTAGTTTAGTTTAATTATTTCATAAGTTACTTTCAATATTTGTTAACCAGCTAGCGTTTATAACATTTCATCTGAACGCGGCTCCATTTCGATTGATCAACCTTGTGCTAAAAATATGAGTGCTTGCAAATCAACGATTTAAGTAGAATGAGCTCTCTAGCGCCTGAGCTCAAGTTCAAATCTCGGCGAATGTGTTTGCTTCATGGATGTCTCGTGATCTTCCTCTTGTATAATGTGAATACAGGCCAGTTTCTTCTAAAATGTCCTCCACGAAGGCATCCCTCACTTAAGTAAATAGTCGTTATTTTCTTTTCCATACTCTATTAACCTAACTAAATAAAAATGAATAAAGAAGAAACTGAAATATGATTTCAATTGAAAGTCTAACGTAATCATGATTGCTACTTTCTTCTTCTACATTTGGGCTAAACATGAATTGTTGACAGAGATTTTGATTAAACTGCACTGAGAAGTCAAAATCCAGAGAATCCAGATCTGAAGTTAGAAAAGAGTAAGTAAGTTAATTAAAATTCACATTGTCAATCTATTGTGTAACGTCGCATTGCTAAGTGTCAATCAATTAGGTAATAATCTCCCAGTGTTAATTAACTTTACTGGCTGTTGCAAAAAATAAGATTTCTTTCGAAATGTTACTCTTAATTTGGCAGCAAAGTACACCAACGCCTATTTTGTTTCGCGGTTGCCAGTCGCCAAATTTTCAGAAGTTGCCAAACTGTAGCAAACATGCGCATAACTATCCATCATGAGAAGGGACTTCTTTGCTTCGAAAAATTCTAAAATAATTCCACAAACGGTGCACAAACTAAAACGAGGTGGCCGATAAATTGTCGCCACCAGGATCTGGCGACTGGGTTTTCTACTTCCCAGTCGCCTTTAAAAAGGTGAAGTATATAAAGTATTTTCTCCTTCCTTACCACATGTCTTCGCCCTATAACTGGAAGCGCTTCCGATGGGTGTTTGGAAGGTCCGGAATCCAAATTCCGGAGAAGGCATTGCACATTTTGCATATTCCTGCATCGATATAACCTAATAATGATTCTACAAACTTTCAAAAAAACAAAAAAAGAACGTTTTTTCTCGAATTTTGTTAAAGAAATACTATTAATGTTCATAAGATATAATAACTGATTTTTATTCAGTAATGAAATACTTTAGAACTCCGTTAACCGAACTCTAATTGTTCGGATCGTTAATTGTCCGAATCTCTCATTATTCGGATCGATAATTACCTGAATCCATCCCTAATTATTCAGATTCCGACGTCATTTAAAATTAAGGCTTCCCGTTAATTTATTTACTTTTTTCTAATTTTTATTTTTTTAAATAATGCAAAAATAAATAAATCACTGTATTTTTTCAAGAAATTATTAAATTAATTTATATGAATGAGTATGACATTGTTCAGTATTGACATTAGCAGTATAATTTATAAATCCATAGCATAACTTATTCCTCTCATTTAGCACAATAACATACAATTATATAACAGTTCACAAATAGCAGCTTATGAATGTTTACAGAATGTAAACAGATATACATCTGTAGGCCTATTTTTGTTAGTTACCCGGGAATGACGGATTAGTCATAATAAAACTTATTTCGCAGAGGAAAGTAAAACATTTTTTATAAACAGATTAAGCAATCATGGGGGCGGTATGTCCATTATTTTCTCTTTAAATTTTTTATCACATCACAGAAAAACTGAAATCAATTTGCAGAGATTTTAAGATTCTACTTCTTTTATTTTTTCTTCTTATTATTTTTACTTGAAGTAAATTTAACTAAAATACTCTGTTTCCTTTTTTCTTTCTAATCCTAGCTGGACACTTGCTTCTTAAGCAGTCATCGAGAGATGACGAATCTATTTGTCATTTAGCCGTATCTGCACCAAGAACGTTGCCCACAAGGCGCAACAAGAAGTGACTGATATTAATCTGTAAAGAAAGGAGGAAAGGTTGTCAAGCTTTAGAAAGAAGTGGGACATATTCTTAGTTTTGAGTTAGCAGTCCGTA
Source organism: Stegodyphus mimosarum (assembly GCA_000611955.2). Classification (NCBI taxonomy): domain Eukaryota; kingdom Metazoa; phylum Arthropoda; class Arachnida; order Araneae; family Eresidae; genus Stegodyphus; species Stegodyphus mimosarum. Next base: position 14,070 of record KK114219.1, on the reverse strand, counting down.
TCTGCTACTATTATGACACTCCTGGGCGGTATAGACGGTATAGGTATAGGCTAGTTAATGGTGACGTGTTTCAAAGAATATCTCGATATAATAAACCATAACCAACCAATTCAGTAGTTGAATTTTAGCTCTTACTTTCTCTGAGCACTCTCATAAATTTTATAAAATTTATTGATGAAAAGAATTAGGCAAAACAGCTCCCACCGAATGTTTTGAAAAAGAAATCTGTTAGAGCTTAACAATTTATTATTAAAAATTAATCAAAAATATAGTAATTTTCATACTCTGAGTTTCTCTACAGTATTAAAGCTGCAGCGTCGCTAAGCGGATATTCATTCAATTCTGAAATCTTTGCAGTATTTACATTATTTGATATAAGCATAGGTCATTTTTTACTAACTTTGGAATGCTGTTTTTCCCTTGAAATTCTATTTTAGTTCATCGTTATCTTATACATTAACGGAGTTCTCTGCCTGACTGATAAAAGATGTGGAATTTTATAATAATACTGTATTATAAGTGGAAGACTGAATGGCCCTTGTGATAAACTTGGCCTGTGCCTTAAAAGTTATTAACACCCTTATGCTGAGATTAAGCACTTAAAATTTTAATAGTTATCGTACTACAAATTATTGCTGTTCTCTAAATTCGTTTGATGAAAGTTGAATTTAAAAAAGTGTTCTGTCTTTCGTTTGAAAATGAACGCCTCCAAATATTTTTTAAAACTATTTTTACGATTTCATAAGTTTCCCGTTCATTGAATAATTTAGAATTAAAGCTAGTGCCCACCAGGGGTAGAGCGTAAAATCCTTTGAGCACTGGTAATTCAATACGACTTCAAATCTAGGTAATCTAGTTGGCTGCTGGGGACGTTTCGTGTTTTTTCCTATGCGCAATGTGAATAGGAACCAGTTTTCCTTAAAACGTTCTTCACAAATACACCTCTCCTTTTAGACATATAGCTCTCGAGTGCTTTGCCACAATTTATATGTGATTCTAAGATTAAAAGTCGAAAACCAGAAATCGTTAAATTTCCAGATGAATCTTTCCTTAGCTTCCAATATATTCAATCTATCTAGAAGCATAGCCCCATTAACTAAGAAGTAAAGGCGTTGAACGCTGTTAGTTCGACTTGAAATCGATTCCAGACTAGCATGGATATTTTCGTGGGTTTCTCTATGTTTATATGAACTGATAGTTTCTCGTACAAAGTCCTTCAGGAAAGTACCCCTCCTCTTACACAGATAGTCTTTGAATGTTTTGTCATAATCAAACTAACAAAGCCAAACCAAACCCTGTAAGGTTTCTCCTTCAATCTCTTGACTCTTTTCGTGAGCATAAACTGTGAAACCTTATGTGGAGGACAGTGAGCAGATCTAGGCTATGTCCTTAGTGTTGAAAAACTACAAAGTCAGGAATGAGGGTTTAAAAGTGACCCTTTAATTCAAATATTTACAACTCTTCAAATTGAGAGTAAGCCACTACTTGGGCTGAACTAAAATAATATTAAACTAAAGTGTGTTAACAAATTCAATACCTAACTTAATTCTAAATAGGACGGCGAGGGAAGCTTAACTCTTAGTGAAATGCAATTATGCGAATTTCACTAGCAAACACTGGTAATTGCAAATTGCCTATGAAGGCGAACTTTCAGTAGACAGAGGAAATCTTTGCGCGCACAGCCTTACGGCGATAAATCCAAGGCTCTGTCTTTCCCCTCGTTAACTCCTGCCTTTTAACTGCTAACAGATATATGCGATTTGCATAAATATCTCACTCGCGCTAAATTCGGGCAGCAACTGAAACTTTGAGAATTCGATAGGAAAGTTCAAACTAAAAATAATTTGGTTAATTAAAATAATGAATGCTACATAGTTGCTCCCAGAATTTAGTAGTCTGAAACTAAGTAGCCTAAAATCGGCTTTTAGTGAAGATGCTAAATTCTAAATCTAAATTTTCCTTCCTATTCGCCATCCTTTACAATTGTAAGTTTTAAATTTAGTTTAACTCTCTGTTTGTGTCTTAGATATTTTAACATAGAATATCTTTTTCCGTCTTCACATCAAAAAGATCCATCAGGAATTTGGCTGGATACTATCTGGTTCCTTCCAATCTGGAAGGAAATAAATTTTAATTTCATGTTATAAGTACATTTCACCTGAAAAGTACAACATTCCCTTCCTCTGATGCTTTCCGTAATGACTTTTATTCGCGCTTTAGGTATTCGCGTTTTTTAATTTCTATTAGCGCTTTTCGCCAAACGCATTCATTTTACACTCATTCATTTTTAAAACTTCCCCCTTGTTCTCTGGCCAAATGTGGTGTTTGTGAAAAACACGCAGTTTTACTTTGTCAAGTGTTCACAACTACCACCTGACTTCAATTCTATTGGGGTTAATTCTTCGACTTTCAAGACCTCAGACTTCCCCTAAAACAAATCTGAAATGCCCTGAGGTTCTAACATGAAATGAACTTTAAACTTTTGTGTGAAACCAGAGAACACTACGTACAACATTCAAACATTTCAATTGCATTTCATACATATAATTCATTCTTTCAATCTTCAATTCAAATTTTCTTTAAATGCTCATTGCGTTAAATAACACTTATATATTCACTTTCTAATTTAGCGCGCTTTACGCTTTTACATTACATTTTAATTTTAACTTGCGTATCCTTTACGCTTTTCCAAAATATTCGATATAAACAAAACCAGTGCTTAAGGCTTACAACAAATCATGCATTACATAGAAAACAGTTTTACATTAAATGCATTCATTATTTATACATAGAAAAATATAATACAACAGTTTTGCTATACAACTTACGTACTAGTTGCTTTTAATTAACACAATTCAATTTCCTATTTACAGAGAGTCTTTTGACTAAAATCGATGAATCCCATGTTCTGGATTACAAAGAACATTTCACGAAGTCTCACAGTTTTTCAACTGAACTCTCGAATTTCTTCCGCTGCATAATTAAGTTGTTCCTTCAAGCGTGTCCTTTACGCTTTCGGCAACCGGCTTTTGACTCGGGTAACTTCCCTTTTAAATCTGCAACTTGCACTTAAATCAGAAACATAACTGTGTGAATTTTAAAAGAAAATAAAGAATCTACTTATCTTTCTGCCAGTCTTTTAGGCGTTTTTTTGTCCATTCCTGAAAGGTTGGATATACTGTAGTATGTGCCACTCTTTGGCGGTTACTCCTAGATTGAAACTCTGGGGCTGCCTTTCGTTTTGTCGATCTTCTTTCCTCCAGAAACACCTTGTTGGGACGAATGGTGGGTGGCGCTTTCCGTTTGTGCTGAAGTCTTTGCTCCCTCTCCAGACTGGCTCGTTCCTTCTCCTGCACTCGTAGGCTCCTTCGTTGTGGGTTGGCACCTTCGGCGGCTCGCTTCTCGCCGTTCTGTTCCCTCCGTAGTGGTGGAGCTTTCATAGTGTTTTCATTTGGACGTTCCTTCCTTAGACGCTTTGGTTGCTGAGACTGTTGCTTAGCGTTTGTCCTTTTTTCTTTTTGGGGTGGTCTTTTCTTCGGCTGCGGCTTCCTCTCTTCTGGTAACCTCCTTTTCAAACTGGGTTCTCTTGTTTTTGAGGGACCTGGTTGGGGCTCTTGAATCTTAGAAAAATTCTGTGAGGCTGGACCCTGCAACATGTCTTTCAAAATATTATTATTAGCTCTTCGATAATAATGTTTAATTTGATCGAAATTTGCCACAGTCTCTTCGCCCTTCTCATTCTTTAAATATGCACGGCATTCAACTATTCTTGTAATTTCAAAAGGACCATGCCATCTTGGGCAAAATTTTGCGACCTTATCTTTTGCTGCGCATGAAAGTGCGTGGGCTTGTTTCAACACCTCCTCCCCCACTTTATATTCTACGGTTCTTCTTTTTGAATCGTAGTAAATCTTTTGTTTCTTTTGCGCTTCCCGGGAGCACTTTTCTGCCTCCTTCAACATTTTTTCTATTTCACCCATTTGAAATTCCGGCGCTCTATCTTTCACATAAAATAATTTATCTAAGGGGGTCATTATCTTCCTGCCCAAAAACAATTCGGCGGGGGATTTCTTCGTTGTCTCGTGCTTAGCCGTTCTGAGGGCGAATGCAAATTCTTCGACGCAGTCATCCCAGTTAGAATGGTGCTTTTGCACATAATTTCTAATCAATTTTACAATATTCTTATTTACCCGTTCCGCTATATTTGATTGTGGGCGGTAGGGTACCATTTTCATATGCTTAATGCCCAACTTGTCACACATCATTTTAAATGTACTGCTTACAAACTGGGGACCATTATCGCTAATCACCCTCGCTGGACATCCATATCTTAAAATATATTTGTTCAAAAACGAATCTGCAACGACTTTTGCTGAAGCCCGCTTAAGTGGTATCAACTCAACCCATTTACTGAAATGATCCACAATGACTAATAAAAATCGTGCCTTATTTACATGACTCCTGGGGTAGGGGCCTAAGAGGTCAATACCAATTATTTCATTGGGGAACCTAGACTCAATACTAGTTAATAACCCGGCCGGGCGGAAATTTACGTCATTATTTATCTGACACGTGTGACAAGTCTGGCAGTAATTTTTAACTATCTTTTGTAATTGCGGAAAATATACCGCCTCGCGTACGCGTTGTATTGTTTTTCTAATTCCAAAATGGCCCGAGACAGGCGAATCGTGGAGCTCTTGCAAGATACTTAAAATTAATTTGGCCGGGATGACTGGTCTGTATTCACTATTTTGATTCGTAACTTTAGTATAAAATAAGAGACCATCAATGATTTCATAGTTCTGTGCTCTGCTTCGTATTGCATTAATGTCTATATGCTGGAAGTTATCTGGGTCTTTTAAATAATTATAAATATTTCCGAATTCGGGATCCCTAGCAATTTCTTCTATTACAGTCTCTCGAGAGTCAATGACCTTTGCCTGAAGCATCGCTATTTTTACTTTCTCGCCGTTCTCGTCTAACTTTATTCTAGATAATGCGTCGGCCACTACATTGTCTTTTCCCGGTGTGTGTTTGATAATGAGATTAAATTCTTGCAACTTTAGGGTCCACCGAATTAAGCGTGGCGAAAGATTCTTTCCTGAAAATAATCTGGTAACTGCCGCATGATCTGAATATACTGTTACGGGAGAACTCCCAAAATATACACAAAATTTTTGAACAGCTGCGAGCACTGCTAAAGTTTCACGCTCCGTTGCCGAATAATTTCTTTGCGTATCATTCAATGTACGACTAAAAAAGGCAATCGCTTTTCTATTTTGTGTTAACACGGCTCCGATTGCGTAATCTGATGCGTCTGCATAAATTTCTAGACCCTTGTCTTTCTCTGGGAACTTTAGAACCGGTGCATTAATTAAAGATTCTTTTAACTTCTCAAACGCGGCGTTTGCTTCTGAAGACCACGCAAAACGAACTCTTTTCCTTCTCAACTTTAACAATGGTTCAGCAATTTCTGCGAAATTTTTAATAAAAATTCTATAATATGAGCACATACCCAAGAAAGTCGCTAACTTTTTGGCTGTATTCGGAATTGGGTAATTTTTCACTGCTATAACTTTAGATTTATCTGTTTCGATCCCCCTTTGAGAAATTTTGTACCCTAAATATTTGAGTTCTTTTGCCGCGAATTTACATTTCTTAATGTTCACTTTAAGTCCTGCATCTTTCAAAAGAGTAAAGACTTCTCGAAGGTCTTTAATATGTTCTTCCAGCGATTCTGAAGTAACAATTATATCGTCAAGATAAATAAATGTACTTTTTCCTATTACCGGCCTTAAAATTTTGTCCATGCACCTCTGAAACGTGGCCGGGGCTCCCGACAATCCAAAAGGCATACGCAAAAAGCCATATGTACCGTATTTTGTTATGAATGCTGTTTTGTGAACATCTTCCGGCTTTATGCTTATCTGAAAATATCCGGATGTCAAATCTAGGGTGGTTATGTATTTTGTTGATTTAATACTTCTTAGAATTTCATCAATTACCGGAAGTGGGTAAGTTGGAAATTTTGTTATACTATTAAGCTTTCTGTAGTCAATAGCGAACCTGTACCTTAATGGATCAGTTAACGGCAAATCATTATTTTTCTTACATAAAACAACCGGACTCGCATATGCACTAGAAATAGGAGTTATTATTTTGTTTCTTAACATTTCATCAATATGGTATTTTATTATTTCCTCCTTAACTTTGTCGTACTTGTAAGGACGCTGACGTATAGGTTCATCCGTAGTTAATTTAATTTCGTGTGCTACGATCTGGGTGAATCCTGGAATATCATCAAATAAATCAGCGAAATTACTTACCAACTCCCGAAACTTGTCCTGTTCTTCGGGCGTTAGATGGCTTAAATCCACTTCAGGGGGAGGTGTTGATTTCTTTTTAACTGGGTCCATGGTTACTTGCAAGGTGGAGTTTTCAAAATCGATTTTCGCATCCACAGCTGCAAAGAAATCTGTTCCTAAAATAACCGATGCTTGGAGGTTCTTCACTACAAGAAACATAATTTTTTTTTGTTCTTCGCCGATTTTGATGTACAGCTCGATTTTTCCCATGCATTGACACGTTTTTCCTTGGGCTGCTACCACCTTCATTCCTTCCACGCTATGCAGACGATATCTACGAAAGTGCTTCTTAAAAAATTCTTCTGCCAAACAGCTTCCTTGAGCGCCGGTATCCAACAGAGCTGTAGCGGGTACGTTGTTAATTAGTAACTGCAGTCTCGGTAATTCAATGTTTCTCACCATGACCGTATTTAGCTGTACTTCAGAGGGATTTTTCTTCTCCTCGGAACATTGCACCCCCTTCCCCGCAATATTCCTTAGTAGTTTAAATGCTTTGCGGGTGTTTTCTTCTGTTGCTGGCTTCTGCCTGGGGAGAATGATTTTCTTCCGTAGTTGGAATTATTTTGTTGGCGCTGTACTTGGCGCGGTTGACCGCTCGCATTTTGACTGGTACCAGTAGTTCTCGGCCATCGTCTGTTTCTTCCTTCGGCATTCTGGTTCCCCTGCAGCCGCTGTTCATACGATTGTCTCCGTTGATTTTCGGCCGCTCGCCGGCTCTCGAATTGTACGGCGAGTTCAAACAGCTTGTCCAGCGTTACGGGATTTCTTAGCTCCATGAAATCTTGTATCGATGGTAACAATCTGGGCAGGATTATCTGGATAATCTCCGGGTCCGGCCTCGTGCCATACAATAATTTAAAGACTTGTATTTTTCTCAAAATAAATTCCGATAGTTCATCCACCCGCTGTTGATACTTGCTAAACAACTCAGCTTCGAGTTTCGCACGGTCTTTAACCACAGGAAACGCTCTCAAAATTGCTAGTTTAAAATTCTCGTACGTGTAAGTCGGCGTTCCTGGTTCTCCCAGCAGACATTTTCCGATGCACTTATACCAGGTCGCTGCTTGGCCCCTCAATGCTCCTGTCGCTAATATGACCTTCTGATGTTCCGGAACTGGATACAGCAAAAAATGCGCTTCTAACTTTTCCAGGAATGTGTTCACAGGTCCTCTGGCATCAAAAACTACTGCCGGCTTCATGGCTGCTCTGATGGTTTCCACTATGAATCCAAATCCATCAGGCATTGCAGCTGGATTTTGGGATGTAGTAGGCATATTCCAACTTCCTTCCATCCTTTTAGTTGTTCGGGCGCCATTGTAAGGTTTCTCCTTCAATCTCTTGACCTTTTTCGTGAGCATAAACTGTGAAACCTTATGTGGAGGACAGTGAGCAGATCTAGGCTATGTCCTTTAGTGTTGCAGAAACTACAAAGTCAGAAGGAGGGTTTAAAAGTGACCCTTTAATTCAAATATTTACAACTCTTCAAATTGAGAGTAAGCCACTACTTGGGCTGAACTAAAATAATATTAAAATAAAGTGTGTTAACAAATTCAATTCCCTAACTTAATTCTACGTAGGACGGCGAGGGAAGCTTACTCTTAGTGAAATGCAACAATGCGAATTTCACTAGCAAACACTAGTAATTTCAAATGCCTATAAAGGCGAACTTTCAGTAGACAGAGGAAATCTTGGCGCGCACAGCCTTACGGCGATAAATCCAAGGCACTGTTTTTCCCCTCGTTAACTCCTGCCTTTTAACTGCTAACAGATATATGCGATTTGCATAAATATCTCACTCGCGCTAAATTCGGGCAGCAACTGAAACTTTGAGAATTCGATAGGAAAGTTCAAACTAAAAATAATTTGGTTAATTAAAATAATGAATGCTACAACCCTATAAAACATAAATAGCTAATTTTATATCACTTGCCAAGTGGATAAATGGAGTAATTTACATGACAAATATGTCTGAGTGTAAACTAAATGGGGTGAAACAATGGATAGTTCATAAGCAATGTATGTAGGTGGTATGTTTATCAAATTATACTCTTCTGTATGTTAAACAACATTCAACATAGACAGCATTTCGTAAACCTGTGATTACAAGACAGTTCGATAAAAGAGAAAGAAAAAATAAAAGAACAATTTTTCCTCTACAAAATTTTTGTCAGTGTTAATATAGCAATATATTAAGAAGTCTCTACATTGTATAACTTAATACCGAGTACTTTTCCTGGTATTAAATTATATTATTAATAAAATTGTGGAGTTTCACTTATTTAATTCTAAAGTTCTAACTTAGAACCCCACGAACACTAACAAGCGAATAATTGCTTAAGTGTGTTAATAAACAAATCTTAAGAAGGATTCAATACCCTTTATTTTTTCATAATATTTACAATCAGTTCCTACTTGGAACTTTACACAAAGCATCCACTCGGGCTTGGACTTAATAATATATTTAAATTAAACTAAACTAGCTTAACTAAGCTGTCTGAAAGGTATAGCCGAAGCTATAAGAAATCTAACTAGTTGGCCTTTAAGTATTAATTAAATCGGTGAAGCCACACAAGGGCCTAAGGTATAACCGAGCGTAGTGACTAAGAGAGAAAATAGCCAAAGGCAAACGCGCGCTAGTCAGGAAATCAGACTCTCTCTCTAGAAGTCGGTGAAGTATCGACTTAAATAGTACTCTTTCTCATTTGTATTTACTGCTTTTCTGAATTTACATTCTGGCAGGAAATTGTAAGCTGAAATTAGAATAAGATAAGAAAGATACAAAATTTCAAATAACAGTTAATAAACTTAGGATAAACCTTACAAAGTTTTTAGAGTGCTAAATAGAGGGATTTTAAACAATTTATAAATTAATGAAAGCATTTTTTTTACTTTAAATATTTAAGCATGCTGTTTTAAGTAAATTAAAATGCTATATCGGCGTGGCCACTGTTCAGAATGTGAATTAGTGTGAATAAAGAGACTAGTGTTTCAATTGTGTAGAAAAACCTTTGAAATGTAGGACATCATGTGAAAAATTGTTCAATAAGAGAAATAAACGGTTTTTATTTTCTTTTTCTGTATATATGCAAGTCAAATTTATGTGCTAGAAATGGAAGTAAGACGTGGAGATTATTCATTTATTCGTATCACTTCATCATGAAGATCCGCCTTCCTTGATCTTGGCCTTCAATTCAGTATGCAATAGAAAGTTTTTGCATTTCATTATCAGTCCAAGGTCCAGCTTGGAAGTCTGGAGACTTCCAGGTGATATGTCTGATTCTTGAAAGGACATCCAAGAAAAGGCAAATACAGACCTTGACCTACGTTTCTTTTAGAAAAGTTTTTTATGGTAATTTTAACTACTGCTGTTCCTTGGAAACTTTTCAGTGATGTAACATCACGGTAGGGATGCAAAATCAGCTTATATAGATCATGAATTATATTCCACTAATGTGCAATATTTGAGATTGTCTTAGCTTAATTCTAACATACTATTTATTTATTACTGAATTCATAATTTGGAAATTTGAAAACTTCTAATTCTCGGAATACTGTTACACGTATTTTTGTAATAACTCTATTCTAAAAGAGCACACAATATACTGTAAACAAACCCAATGCACTAATCCATATCTTTGCTATATATATTTAAGCAGAAGATTAATCACTCACTTTTTATTTTTAATACGAATTCTTGTGCATCAGAAATGAGGCAACGTTAAATAAGGAAAATACTTTATGCCCAGCTTTTGAGGGTCCTGTCGACATGGAAGACACTTCGCTAAATCGGTGGACTCGTTTCAAATCCCAACTAACTCACCAATCTTCGTAACTATAAGTCTTCGCGAAAGGAAGGCACTTAAAATCTATATGTCTGAAAGTCCTTTGTAGAAGATGTAGGTAGAAAAAGAGACAGACATTAGGATTATATAGTTCAAGCTATTCTCCATAAATCCTAGGACTTATCTGAGAAAAAAATGTTGTACCTTAACAGATTCTGCTTTAGTGATGACTATGATTGTGTTTACAAGGAAATTAGTGACACCCTGACCATTTTGCATTCGAGTGTCCTAAGGCACAGGAGCTATATATAAAGAAGCCAATCTCGCATAACAACTACGTACAGACTGAAAACATATTCGAAACTTCATAAGCGTAAAAGCAAGTTGCAGAGTGGACGAAACATACTTAGAAGCCTTTAGAAGATTAGAAAGAAATATTTCAGAAAACCTAACAAAGCTACCAGTCATCATCGTACATAAATACACTGCTGCCCACCGTAAATGCAACACCCTGAAGGAAGCATGCAAGTAACATGAAATTTCCAACATGAATTACCGGAGGTGAGATATGGAAATGATCAGAATTTCAGCGCAGACGCACATCACGCGCGCCTGTGGAGTCGCTTCAAAGCGCTATTTAAGGCTTGGACTTTCCGACTTTCGACTTTCGAGTTCGGCAATTGTGTTTTTCTTGTGATTTTTCAAAAAAAAAAAAACAATCAATTATGCCTCGTAGTAAACAGCGATCATCAGCGATCAAGTATCCGAGTTCGACAGAGGAAGGATAGTGGCCTACCAACAGTGTGGATTATCTTTCAGGGAAATCGGTAGTCGTGTTGGACGAAACCAAACAACTGTAATGCGGATATGTGACCATTGGATGCAGGAGGGTACGACGAACCGACGTGTTCGATCGCATCCACCTCAGCGCACCATTTCACGTGATGACAGGAACATTGTGCGCATGGCAGTGATGGATCGCTCAGTCACATCATGAACCATAGCACAGCACATTCAGCCTGTAACGCATCATCCAGTGTCTGTGCGTACCATTCGACGCCGTTTACAGCAGAGTGGTTTGTCTGCAAGAAGTCCATTGCTTTGTCTACCCTTTACGCAGAACCACAGACGTCTCCGCCGCCAATGGTACGATGAAAGAAGGATGAGGACGGCAGAATGGAATACAATTGTCTTTACTGATGAGTCATGCTTCTGTCTGCAACACTACGATGGTCGGATTCGAGTCTGGAGACACCGTGGAGAGAGGATGCTGAACAGCTGCCTTATGCACCCCCAAACTGGTCCTGCACCAAGTATTATGGTAAGGAGCGGTATTGGATATCACTTTTACACTCCTCTAGTACGCATTGCCGGTACTTTACAGCCAGCGCTACATCTCCGAGGTGTTGGAGCCAGTTCTCGTTCCTTACCTTCAGGGCTTTCCCACAGCCATATTTCAACAGGATAATGCGCGCGACCACACGTGGCATGCATTTTCCATGGGTTCTTCGTCAGTCGCCAGACTGAATTGCTTCCCTGGCCGGCTCACTCTCCGGATCTTTAGCCGATAGAAAACATGTGGCCCATAGTTGCTGAACGATAGATCCAGATTACATCCCAAGCTGCCACACCAGATCAACTTTGGAAACGTGTGGAAGCTGCTTGGTCTGCTGTACCCCAAGAACACATCCAAAGTCTCTTTGAATCAATGCCGAGGCATGTGGCAGCCGTGATCTCCAACAATGGCAGCTACTCTGGCTACTGATTCTGGAAGGAACCACACTTCACAGAAGCCTATAAATTTAATCTTTTGATACTTGGTCGACATGTTATCTACTAAATGAATTTTGTTGTGATATCTCTTTTCTTCCTTGGTGTTGCAACTTCGGTGGCCAGCAGTGTATTATTACCGCATTGCAACACACTTTCTGTAATAGTATGCCTAATTTCCTAATTATATTGTGAATATGTTATTTTCTGTAAATATGAATTGTGAACATTATGCTGTATTGAATATGGCAATCCTGCATTCGCAAATAAATTCTTTTAAACGACACTGTAATAATACATTAAGTCAATTGTAACGTTCATATGTAAATTGAATTAAGAATAGTCATCCTGTTCTTGTAAGTAGTCTATTGAACTGAACCAGGATATAGTTAACACTGTCATTAGCAAAGTGTCTTGAATAGCATGTACTGTTAAATAAACAGTATGAATAGTTTCATTGCAAAATAATTAATATAAAATTGTTTAAGCACTTCACCATTCCACTTAAGACAAACTCGCAGATTCGAAAAGTGTCTTCAGGCGTCAGTAACCGCACACATTCGTCGAGGGTTAAACGGGGCCTAGTACGTTACCTCCGAGAGATGTTCGTCGCTTCATGTTTTCCAACGCCCCAGAATGCATCTAAAGTGAAGAGATGTTTGATGGCTTAGTTGGTTACACTCTCGCTCCCCACGGCGTTGTATCAGGAACACATAAAAAAGATTTGCTTAAAATTATAGGAAATAGAAATATACTCCCCCCTTTATAGATGACATTGCAATGGAACTACTGCTGATTTGTAAAACGTGCTTTTATTGCTGAAAACGTGAACTTCTTTGCTGATTTTGAACTTTGATTTGAAGACTGAAGAGTCCAAAAGAATTCTTCTACTGGGCATGAGAGCAATATTCAACATTTTGAGTATAAAAAGTATGAAGTTTTCTAAAGAGGACTTGACAGTTGGTGAAAGTAGGAAAGAAGCATTTCTAAGGTCAATTTCAGCCGCAAAATGTTTATCTTTGAATGGAAGAAAAAGGAAGCAAGTATTTGAATATTGTAGGATGGTGAAGTGGTTAAAAACTGTACTATGGCATGTTAACTACAATCTAGAGTACCCGAAATTTTAATGCCCAATATAAGGTTATTATTTACATCTATGTAATGTGTACTTTTCCCATGAATTTGTTAGAAACTATGTTCTCAATTCTGAAATGCTCGCCTATACTTTGTCGAGACATTAGGAGTTTTTGGAAGCAGCAGATGGGAAAAATGAGTAATGCCTTCGCCGAGACTCGAACCACGGAAGTCTGGAATACGCACCGAACGTGATGCCACTACACCATGAAGGTATGCAAGGAAGACGGGAGAAATACCTTATATATTATCCTCTTTAAAGTGTGACTGAAGATTAGGAGACCCAATCGCCAAATCCTGGTGGGGGATAATTATTATCCACCACCTTTTTTAGATCGAGCGCCACTTGCAAAAACTTTAGGTATTTGTTTGAAGCAGGAGACATGAAAAATGAGCAATGCCCACCTCCGGGACTCGAACCTCGGACCTCTCGAATACGCGCCGAGCGTACTGACCACTACACCATGAAGGCATGCAAAGAAGGCGAGAGAAATACCTTATAACTTGTCCCTTTCTAAATTTCCACTATTATATTGTCAACTTCATATATACACAGCTAATAACTGATTTTAAACAATACTATTTACAAGATTCACCAAGCTAAAATGCGCCAACATGTGGATCAGCTGTCCTGTTTACGGAGAAATGAGAAATGTACTGTCACCATTTTTTGTTTAAACGCTTACGATCCATGGCTAGTGACAGACATATTCTCATCATACGATGATTATTCTATAAGGTCATGAAATAAACAATAATTAGATGGTTTGAATAAAATTAAGATGAAGGCAGGGTGATAAAAGGGCTTTTCTCTTTGATAATGAATTATAACGATAAGTCTAATTATAATAGTTTAATAGTAATTATATCGAGGAATCTAATTACTTCTATCCTTTATCATATAGCAATAGGGATTTACTTAGACTAAAACCAATTATTATGTAATAAAACCTCCTTAATACAGGGTGTCTATAAAAGAACTCCGGGGTTTTAAAAATTCATATCTCACTAACTATAAA
>KK114218.1:35370-92229 GCA_000611955.2 Stegodyphus mimosarum | reverse complement strand
AAAAGTAGAAAATTTAAATCTTTAATATCTTTGAGGATTTGTTGATTTAACTGAGATCTGAAGTAATTTTTGAGCAGTCTTAAATTACTCTAGTTAAAAGTATAATTTTGTTTTCCTCTTTTGGTGCAATACTATAATTACTTAACTCTGTACTTAATTATTTGAATTTTCACATGTCCTTGGATAAATAAGGTGTAAGAACCTTACAACTGTTAAATGGAATAGAAAACTTTAATTTGTATCTTAACTCATAAAAATAGTTATTACTTAACCAATAGTATTTGAATTGAATTGGTTATTGTCTAAGATTGCAGTATTTCTGGAAAATATATAAATGTTTAGCAATTTGTTTTCTAAATTAAATAAGGTAGTTCCCGGGGACTAGTATAATTTTATGATAGTAAATTTGTTTGATATCAGTGTTTTAAGGAAAGTAATAAACTAAGTTAGTATTATTGATTTTATGTGTTTACTTGAATTTCTGATTACACAACATAGTTTCACCAGTAGCAAGGCTCTTCGGGTTGTTGAAACGAAATTTAAAAAAATACAAACACAACGCAATGCCTAATTTGTTTAGACTACTAGTATTTTACAACTTAGTATTTAACAATGGATTATATTAATAGTTTAGGTTCGGCTTTGCTGTGAAGCCTATTCAGCGGTGACAGTAAAGAAGGAGCCAGTCGTGTAGCCCATCTTATTTTATTGTGATTGTACATCTTAATTTTTAGGTTACTGACCAGCAATTGGTGTTAGGTTCTGAGGATCGAGGAGAGTGTTTCTGTTTAGTTTAGTTCAAAACGTTCTTCTGCAGTTTGAAGGTATATTTTAATTTTATAACAATTATTTTTAATTCAAAGTCCTTTCCTATCAATTCTTGTTTCCACTTACATCTCTCTACCAGAATGAGGTTTTAGAATCGCTTTGAATGCAAATGAGTTAGAAGAAGTATTTAAGGCAGGTTCAACTAACTTCGATAAAGAGTGCTAGGAATCCTTAGTAACGCGTGTTTGCCTTCGGGCTAATTTACTCTTGAAGCCGTTACGCTCGGCAGTGTTATTACGAGCCTTTTGATATTCGCCGCTAGTTTAAATTAAGGGCCAACTACGTTAGATAATTGTATTTAGCTACGGCTAAGTATCGTTTAGTTAATTATAGTTTAGTTTCTTATTTCTTATTCTGGGTTAAAGCCCGAGTAGAGGCTTCCTGTAAGCCCGAGAAGGGGCAGACTGTTATTCTTATTTGAGTGAATAAAATGGTATTTTAACCCTTCCTGAATCTACGTCTTAGTTGTTCTGAACTCAGCAATAATTCACTATACAGTTCACTAGGTTCCTCGACGTTCATCGTAGACAAAAGGATTGAGGAACCCTACACAGTCATCTGTTCTTAGAAGACCCAGCGAGAATTCGCTACTTAAGTCTTTTCAGTAAGGTTTGAAAAGACTTAAGTAGCGTAGTCTGAAAAGACTTACTGAAGAATAGTCTTCAGTAAGGTCTTTTCAGACCTTACTGAAGACTTCAGTGTATGTTCCAAAACTTACTAACCTACTAAAAGACTCTACAAACAACGAAACCTAACTTTTAATGCGATCTCCCGGTTCCCGTACTTATATTTGGGAAAATGTTATATTCGTGATGAAAAAATAAAGTTTTAAGAAGTTTGACTACAAGAATTGATCGGAATATTTAATTTAAAACTTTGCAATTTTCGATGTCATTTTCAACTGTCCTTGAAGGATCTGCTAATTAAGTGAGAATAATTCGAGAAAATAAGTTTAAATGAAGTGCAGCAAAGAATGTGTATTGGTTAATGGACCGTTCAAGGAAGTCATGTGGTTGCTTAGATTGCTTTTCTTTTAGCGCCAGAGTTGCTACTAGTCTCAAAACTGACTTTTTGGCGGTATGTTGTTTATTGTTCGGAACGCTTTTCAAGCTGTTGCTACAAAATGTTATCGCTCTGTATTATTTTTAAACTTAAACAAATTAATTAAACTTAAACAAGAATCCATGTATGTTCTTCGCATTCTGGAAAAAACGACGGCATTAGAGCTACGCAGTTTTTAAGGGCTGGTAGCCCGAAGTTTCAAGTACGGATTCGTTTTTGGTTTATTTAATATTTTCCACAAATTAAAAAAAATGTTTGAGAAATTCCGCGGTTTGAAAGCGAGAAGTAGCAACACTGCTCGAAACAAGATATTTTTCTGTGTAGCGCGCTAGGCTGTTAACATTCAGCGAAATGTAAATACTTATCTTGCGATTTTAGACCAGAAATTCGGTTACTTGAAAGCCGAGTGTTATCAGTGCTTTTGATGCAGTACTAACTATCCTATAAGGTATTTTCTCCCACTTTCCAGTATGCCTTTGTGGTTTAAGGATAGCACACTCGGGGCGTTCGAGCGGCCCAAGTTCGAGCCTCGGCGAGGTCATTACATATTTTTCACGTTAACAGCTGCAAAAAAAAAAACCTTCATGTCTCTAGAATGGCGTTCGAACTAAAAGGTGGTGGACGATAATTCAATAGATTTGGTGATTCGATCCCCTCATCCTCAGTCGCCCATTAAAAGGGTAAGAATATGAGGTGTTTTCTCCCTCCTTCCAGCATAATTACAAGAACAAATTCAATGAAAGCTTCTCATTCATCCAAAAAACATCACGTGTTCTCATTCTACAACTGACTAGAAAAGATTGTTCTTCCAAATAGAATACTAAATATTAATTGTAAATTTATTAATTTCGCTGGACTTTGTGTTCTTGACCGAAGCTAGTACTTATAAATATTAAGTTAAAATGAAATTTTCGCAAATATACAGATTAAAATGCTCGTTCATTCACTCGGCGATAGTCACGTGACCCGAAGTGCTCTCTAAATTAACTAAATACTTCTGATACTAGAAAAGAATTTATATATTGCTCTTTAAGATTGAAAAAAATTATATTGAAAATTAAGAGATGGATACGACCAGAAAAAAGATATGCCACACAGACATTGCTAAGTATGATCTCTGAAATTAAAACTGCAAGATAATGTCACCTTCTGCAGTCATGATCCGGACAATAGATATACAAATGTAAGTCTTATTTTTCTAATTAACACAAATGGCCTAGGCAGAATTAAAATTGATTGGTAAAAGCTCTTTGCAGCTGAGACCGAATTGGAAATGATGATCCTTATCCTTGTTTTTCAGCATGCCTTCGTGGTCTAGCGGTAGCACACTCGGCGCATATTCGAGAGGTCCAGGTGCGAGTCTCGGTGATGGCATTGCGCATTTTCACCTCTACAGCTTAAAAAGTGCCTGTACAATCTAATAGAATAATTATTATTCCACAAAAGTGCATTATTATTATCCCGCAATTCTTTGTAATTCGTAAGATATTTATCTTTCAAATTTAACCTTTCTCTTCCTGAGCAGTAAACTGACGGATTGAAAAGCCAAAAAAAAGGCCTTTCTTAAAAATACTTTTTAATCTGAATTTGCGAAATGACACTCGTTGGAGTCAGTAAAATCATAAGATATTTTTTTTTCTTTTTTATAATAACTCTGTTAGGCATCTGGCTGTTCGAGCTCTTAATTTTCAAAGAAAATATACAGCGAATAGAAAGAAAAAAATGTATAGCAGTTCCGAACATTTTATCGGGAATTCTAAAGTTATGATGATTTTTAAATTTTTGTGATTTTTTTCTTGCATTTTATGTGGCGTAAGTATGAAGAAAGCGATGCTTCGCATTAAATCTAAATATACCAAAAAAAATGCGTTAGCAGGAAGGAATTCAAGAGCATACTGATAACCTGCGATACTCACTTCGACCATATAAAACCTTAACAAATCCTGTGGTGAGATATTAAAATCAGAATTCTTTTAGATTTTCTTTCTTTTTCTTCTTTTAGTTCAACCCGCCTTTCAATTTTAAACTGCTTCCTCGTTAAAGATTGTTTCATTTACTGTATAATGAGTTTTCTTGCAAGACTGATGTCATTGCAATGAAGTTAAAATCCAGTGTTCTTAATTTTTGTTTTTTAATTTCTGTAAATGTGTAGAGTAGTTTAATTCATTATTTAATTTAGGACATTTATCATTGTTGCATCCATGGAAATCATGCATTTGTTTTTAAACAATTATCTGCGTAAATACTATTAATAATGAGTTTTAGAAATATCCCTCATCCTCAGTTTCCAACGTCTCTCAGTCTGCTCCTGCCCCCGTAAGGAATTATTCAGGCTCTGCAAATCTTGATAATACTTTGTGTATAACTGATTAAATAAAAGATCAGCTAAAGACGACGAAATATTGAAAGCTAAATAGGAGCAACTTCAAAACATTTTTTGTATCATTAACAGACCTCAGGTAATCAGCAACAGAGCAAGAACGTAATACTGCTAAGCAAACGGAATCATCGGAGGATTATGAGACCAAGACAGAAAATTTCACAGTGATTTCTTACCTTAAGGGTTAGTTCCAACATAAAACAACAGGTTCTTGAAAGTTTAAATAGTTTCGTTTATGACGATCTCTATTCGAATTTGAAAGAGAAAATACTTTGAATTTATCAACTGAAAGAAGGAAAAAAAAACTGAAGCCCTCAGCAGCTAGCCAGGATTTGAACCTGAAACCTCCAGAACCTCATTCAGGCGCATTATCCATTGCGCCACTGGATCACATAGATATTACTAGGAATGAAAAATTTTGAGTAATTTGAAATGATGTAATGTTAAAAGCAGTATTGTCATGATGGACTCTTTCCGAATAATAGGCGTGAATTTTTTTTTAAATTCCATTTAGAAACATTTAAGATCCGGCCAAGATTCGAACCTGGAATCTCCTGATTCTTAGTCAGGTGTTTTATCTGTCGCCTTAAACGCCGAAGACGAAATATTTAGGAATTGATATCTCTTAAGACATTGTGTGACGGTAAAAATAATTTTTTCACAATGAACAGCATTTGAAGTATGGTAATAAAAGCAGTTTACAAATTTTCCATTTGAAAAATGGATTTTAATCTAATACGAACACAAGAGGGATTAAAAATTAAAATTGAGTAATTAAAAGCTACATAATTTTCCTGTCATCAAAAAGTTTAGAATTTTAAGAGTAAGACTTTTTGGGTTTTGTGATACAGATATTACTTTGAGCTGTAACTTGCATATAAATTTCTAATTAGAATTTTCTAATCTGTAATTAGCCGTCTTGTCTTTTTTCTGCGTCAAAAGTTCATTGTGAGTGACTTTTAATATATTTTTTTAATTCATTTTCTCCGCACAAGCAGTGTAGTGGTTAGAGAAGCTGACTGCGATACCAAAGGGTCCGGGTTCGAATCCTGAGAAGGCTTTGTTACAACCTTCCACCCCTTCATAGGAAGCAAAGCTGTCCCACTTATTAGGTGCTTCCCTAATAAAGTGACCACCCCCTCTGGCCCTATTGGTGGCCAAGCAGAAGTCAGCTAAGAGCACGCCATTGGGAAAAAAAAATTAAGTGAAATTTTAGGAAGGATTTGTGACTCGGAAATAACTTTTCTTACACAGTATTTATCACTTTTCTGTGACCTTTTATTGTTAATTTGTTTGAAAAACCTAGTAATATTATAAAATTCTAATCTTCATTGTTCCGATTCTGATTTAGAGCGTTATTATGTATTCAATGGAAGTGAGCACACGAGGGCTGAGGTTTGAATATTTCAATTTGAATTCAATTTCAATTTCAATTTTCAATTTCAAAATTTTTATTTATTTTTTTTCACATTAGTTTTGCATACAGGCTTCTAAAAGCTGTATGCTTAGAAAGTTATTCATAGAAACCAAAAATCAGTCATGATTCGGATCGTAAATGTTGTTATCCGTAGACAGCCTCTCCATTAATTCTTCAGATATGTGTATTAATTGCACGCTTATTTGGAATGAAAACTTTATTAGGTTACTTTAGTAATGAATTTAAGCAAATTCTGCAGTGAATGCATTGATGGAAGTTTTCTGCCCTTACAGTTGTCTATAAAGTAAATGATATATTCGGCTATAGTCTCTTAATTACTCACCATACCGTGTTTGAAATTCGCTTCCTAGGAACAACCCGAGACGTTTAAATCTTCAAATATTTGAAGTTCGTAGTTATGGCATTAATAATACTTTCAAACGAATCTAAATATGTCATTTTAGCAGTACTTATACATACATAGTCCAAACTTTCCCTTTTATTAGCGTATCGATTTCATCACATGCTGGCGTATTTCTCAAGCTTTTTTAAGGTTTTGAGGCGAAAGTTGTCAGTTTAACTCATTTTTAGACGAATAATTGAAATAGTTTAGCAGTATGTTTTGACCGAATTTAAACGAATATAGCGGTAAAAGAAAGATTTCGTCTAACAGCTCAGTACGGTGTGAGTCTATTTATTTGATCTCGAGAAAATATTTAGAACAAAACTGCAGTGTATATATGTATATATGAGGTAAGTAGGTAAGTACGTATGTACGTAAGTATGCTTGTTGGTAGGTAGATATGTATGTGCGTACATATGTGTATATGTATGAAGATAGGTAGGTTATGTATGTATGTTGACAGACAGGTATCGATGTACGTAAGTATGGTAAGTACGTATGTACATAAGTATGCGTGTTGGTAGGTAGATATGTACGTGCGTACATGCGTACGTATGTATGAAGATAGGTAGGTTATGTATGTATGTTGATAGGCAGGTATCTATATACGTATGTATGTATGCATGTACGTGTGTGTGTATATATGTGCGTACGTATTTATGCATGAGTGTACGTATTTACATACATATGTACGCATTCATGTTCAAGGTGCTTGATAAGGAGTTCAGTCTGGTGGTTAAAAGGGGTCAAAACGAGATATGTTCGGTCATAGGCTTCTAGACGATCATATAATTTATTGAGCAACTTCTGATTCTAATATACATGAACAAGTTTCTTAAAATCTGAAAATAAAATGGAATCAAATTTGGTTGCCCTAAAGTTTCAAGGAACTAATAGGGCTGGGCATCAAGCCCTCGTATACGCGATCGAACTCCCGATACGAGGTTTTGCGATCATAAATACGAATATCATAAGCCGAACTTCATTGCTTATAGGCAACCGGACTCTACTAAAAGAGATACTTCAAGGTCATAAGGAATCTTCCTAATCCACGAACGTTCTTTGCGTCATCATGACTGAACAGAGAGAATAAAGAAATTTCAACAAATTAGTGCACTCGAACATCTTCCGGAGTTTTCGTTATCATGGTTACGAGGCAATCAAGTTGAGGGAAAATGGCCATGAAGGGCTTTATCTAAAGTAACATACTTTTAGTATTGATTAAAATCAAGACAGTATTAAAACTACGTTGATTTATAAAATTTGCTTTCAAAATTTTGTTTGAATTCGCGGTAAAAATCTATCGCATTTTATTTTGCTTGCATTTATATTTTATATTAGCGTTTGTGAGTTTTTACAAATAAAGGATTGGCACTATTACAGTTACATGTTTTAGTTATTATGGGCTTGTGAATGGCTGAATATGAGCCGGCAATGGATCAGCATAATCAGGATCCCATTGGTTACAAAACATATTGATAATTACTTGTTTATCGATATAAATCTGTATCATGAAGTAAGTAAAAAAACCATACGAAATAAATATGAGGCAAAAACTACACGAAAATTATTTAATATACATATTCTAAATGAATAATACTTTTTTAAATATGTGAATTTTTTATGCAATAAATACAATATTTAAGTAAAACCTAAATACACAAGAAAACAAAATGGAAGAAATATGAAGAACTCAAAACTGGAGCAGAAAACATGGAACAGGTTGAATATTTTTGACGATATGTTTAGTAATTAAATTAAGCTATTTTATCACAAATATTTAAGATATTGTATCAGTATAACAAGCCCAACCATTACATTAATTATAATCGAAATTTGTGCAATTAAATTCTGAAAATAAGTTGTGATTTTTGTTTCTGAACACTTGTTTTACAGTTATAAAACTAATAGCAAATAATAGTAGAAAAGCAATAAAACTAATAAACCATTTTTTTGAAAACTTTTATTCATAATTTTCAATTTTCAATTTCAATCAAATCTAAACTTTATGATTAAACTAAATTTAACCATAATTTTAATCTAATTTTTATGTGCAGTTATTTGTATTCCGATAATACTTTATGCTGAATATTGTAGAGAAAAATGTAAGGAGTCGTTGCAAGAATAAGGCTGAGAATCCCTGCTTTAGATTATTCCTCACGGTTCAGGTCTTTTCTCACCTGAAAAGCGTATTTGAAATTCAAGAACTGAAACTGAATCGAAGTTTTTATAATATTTAGAATCATCTTATGAATAATTCTCTCATAATTCGAAAACATGAAACTTTTATTTTACCTAACCTATTTTAACACGACCTTTTGGAAATGCCATATTGTCTTCAATGTGAGATACGTATTACCGGAAATCTTTGAATTTCTAAACAAACTGTTTACGTTAAAAAATAAACAAAGGCTTATTTCTGTCGAATATTATCATAACGCTTTATACCAATAACCATAAAAGTAAAGTAATTAACTTGATCTCTTTCGTAACGAAAATTCAAACTATTATCAACATAACAATAACGCCGAAATTCCAAATGCAATAATACATCTCTTTCTCAAGAGGTTTATGTTAAAATTTAATAAAAGTTAACCATTTCGACTTTTTGGCATCTTTTTACAGACAGTAGGGAGTAAAGGGGATTAAACTTCATGCTTTTAGATTAAGACATAATCTTCCTTCATCATATGCTATAAAATAAGAATTCACTTCAAAAAATAATAAAAATTTATCAAAAGAAAACCTTAAAGCTTTCAGATTTTATATTACGCCCAAAAGGGCGTTTTATAAGCTTGTGTGTGCTACCTTTATTTATAAGTATTATGTTTTTCGCACTTAAACCGCATAAAATTCAATTCAACAACAATATCCCAAAATATTAAAACAACAGCATATCTTTAGAATTTCCGATACACAGTCACACGCGCTGGAGATAAAAATGCTTTTGTTTCGCACAGTATTGCCATTGCTCGCTTTGAAATCATTGAGTTTGTTAATAAAAAATTGTTAAACTTCTACAAAATTTCAAATAGGTAATAAAACAAATTCGAAATTCAAAATTAGGGCTTTCAAGTGCCCATGTTCGGTTGCGGGACTACGGTATTTAAAACTGGATGGCTCTCGATACCTTTGTTTTTTCACAATGCGAGTACCTTCCTGCAGATTCTTCATTATTTAGTTTCTTTAAATATGATACATGTCGATAACATTTGGTGGCAAAAGTTTGAAAAATGAACCTAATGCAGAAAGTGAAACGACCCAAAATGCCGTTTTGAGATTAATAGCGCTTTGGGTCTTATGCTCCTTTGGGCTAACACATTCCAAATTCGGGCTTCAAGATGCCCTTATTCGAGTGGAAGGCTACATTATTCAAAATTTGATGTCTCTAGGTACCGTTAGTGCGACAAACGTACCTACATTCATGCAGGTTTACTAATTATTTAATTTTCTTTAAATATAATGCATGGCTCTAATATTTGATGGCAACAATTTGAAAAGTGAAACGCCGTTTATTGGGAACCAACACAAAATGACAAAACGAAATCAATATCCCTTCTGGGCAATTACCCTTTTGAGCTAAAAATAAGCTTTTCCAAATATAGGAAAGAAAAAGCAAATAAGGTTAAAAGCTCTATAGGCTTATCTTTATTTACCTTTAACATCAATTGCAAAGACATGTTGTAAGTAAATTCTACACGTTTGACTTTCCATTTAGGAAAATGGAGGGTCTCAACTGAAGAAAGATCTCATTCCTTCGAATACTTTGCACGAATAATATTCCTTTCACGTGATACTAACGTAATGTATCGAATTCCCCAGCTGTCTCTAAGGTACGGAAGTATGTTGAAATATAGTTCAGAGTCGCTGCAAAAAAGAACATTTGTTTCTCTCGCTTTGAGTTGTACAATAGCAGCAGCAAAGTTATGCATTTCCATATTACTTTTGTTCTTTAACACGGAGGTATGAATGAGGAGAGGCATTTGTTAAGTTTTCGCAAAATCTGCAACAACATTTTGACTTGTTTAAATCCTTTGAACTCGTTGGGAGAAGCAAGACATGCTTTGTACAAAGGCGATTTTTGTTACCTTTTATTTATTTCGCTGATGTTGTATTATTGTGAGTGAAATTTCCTGGTAAGACAGCGAGTTCAAATTTTGTGCACATACTGTTTGTCGATGACAATGTCGTGTGGTATAAAGCGATTTTTTTTTCAAAATTTGATTTAGATTTTTTATTAGTTAATATTTAAAACATGAAATATCGCAAATGTTATCGTTATCGCAAATGTCTAGCTTAAAGAACAAGCTAAGCATATCATAATTTTATTATTTGCAACATCAAATAGAACAGACAAAAATCTTTAAAATGAAACGTATGAAAATTATAACTTAATTTCTGAATTTTCCTGAATTTTTGAGAATCACTGGTTTTTTTTAACTATTTCATGCTTATGATTTTAATATTTCAACATGTAAAAATGTATCGGATATAAAGTTTTGAAATTTTCACAGATTAAATTTTTTACAGTTTAAAAAGAAAATATGGTGCGGTCTAGAGCAGACGGGAGAAAAAAGTATTTTTGGCAGAAAAATTGTTTTAGCAGTTCAATTATAATTTTAGCAAAGTCCAGCCTGTTCAGATTGTTAAAAGAGCAAATTAAGAAAACATCTAGAACGTAAAATGTTTAAACTGAACTAGAGTTAATTTAGAAATTAGCGTGATAAACATACATATTATAACTAAAGTTTTACAGGCTTTTATTTCATTGCTAAATTTCTGGTAGTGTTGCACAGCATATTTGACATTTCAAAAGATGAAACATGAAAAATCAGTTATGCCGTCACTAAGATTCGAACCAGGATCTTCCACTTTTTAGCTGGATGTACTAACAACAATACCGGGACAACACACACGAGTGTGTATACGAGCCGGTTTCCTTAGATATTCCTCCACGAAGGCATCTCTCTTCATAGGCAGAGAGCCTTCGAGTGCTTTGTTATATTCAAATAAACCGAGACAAAACCAATCACGAGAAAATGAGATAATTCCTTATATTCTTCCCCATATCAATTGCTAATAATATGGTCAAATACACAAAACCCATTAGACTAAATACAAACAGGTTCGATTTGCTCTCTACCATATTTATGTGTCATTGTGAGTATAATTAGGTACTACTTCAGAAGAAGGAAAAATGAAAAACCAAATATGCCGTTACTAGGATTCGAATTAAGTATTCGCCAATTGTTGTCTTTATGTGCTAACCGCTTACACCACGACAGCGTTCACGAGGGAATGGATTATTTGTTGCATATTTATAAATATTTTAAGGTCACAAATTTTAGACATTTATACTTTCGTATCAAAAGTAGTGTTACCAATTTTGTGCATAGATAGATGATTTTAATTCATGAAAATCGTTGCATTTTTTCAGAAATTGTTCAATTTTTTTTTGTGCGATATAACGAGAAACAAATTTTAAGAGAAAACTATGTCGGAAAAGTGATGTTTAGATGTGCTTTGCATTGGGTTGTGTTTAACGCTTTTCGCAGCTTGAAGCGTAACTGCTGTTAGGTACTTTCTTTAAAACTATTAAACATTCTGCACTTACGTAATAAATCATTTATTCGCGTCTTATTTACATATCATTGAAATGGTACAACTAAACATACGAAATTACTATGCGCGCTTCATAAGCATGTTAGCGTTCAACTCGGCTTCCATCATAATAATCTCTCGTTGCCACTTGGGAAAAAATAAAATATTAAAAAAAATCAATGAGTTGCGATTACATTCGAGCATCCTGACTTAGTTACGACCTCGGAACATTGAGAACGCATACATAAAAAATTAAATATATAATATTAAAATTTAGAGTTCGAAAGCCTCTAACTGTCATATAGACTCACCGTCTTTTTCTATTCTTTTTCCGTGTCCTAGTTTTAGTAATAAGCGGTATGTTGTTATCATTATCAGCAACACTAACGTCTTCATCATCGTCATCGTCCTCCTCTGATTCAGATTGACACTGCCATGATTTCAATTGGCTCACATGAGCTGTCGTACTAAAGAAACGACCTTTCACCTTCTCTTAGTTGAGTTACTCTATAGGCATCGCTTGGTAAAACGTCTGTAACTACCAAAGGTCCTCGATATTTTGGTTGTCTTTTGGTTGATTCTCCAGTTGATTTAGGTACTCTTCTCATAACTACTATTTCTCCTCGTTCGAATGTTTTCTTCTTGTCATGATTTGCTTTACTTTTCATCTGCATATCTTCAATTCTTTTTCTAGCTTCATTCTGTAAGATTACTAGATCCTCCCATTCGTTTGCGTCTTCATCTGTAATCATCCTCATCAATCTGTCGTTGAATTTTGGTGAATAACCGTGAAGCGTTTCGAAAGGAGTTTTATTTGTAGTCTTATTTATCATATCTTTTAAATTCCTTTCGCATTTCTTAATCTTTTTATCCCAATCCCTATGGTTCGAATTTTCCATATTCGTTTTAATCGTAGCCAAAATTGTTCGATTTGCTCTTTCCATCATTTCATTACCACTTGGATGCTGAGTTGAATTGAGCGTATGACTGATTCCATTATTTTCGCAGTACTCTCTAAATTCCTTCGCTGTGAAACATGTTCTTCTATCGCTGATAATTTTTTCTGGGAACCTAAAATCATTTACAAAACTCTTCAATGCGACTAACACATACTTGGTTGCAGTACTTTTCATAGGATATAAATGTGTAAATCTTGTAAAATTATCAATTATTACAAATAATTCTGTATTGCCTCTTGAACGTTTTACGAATGATCCTAAATGATCTACATGTATAATTGCAAAAGGTCTTCTACCAGGTCTAACTGGATGCAGTACTCCTTGTTTCTTACCACTAGGTGCTTTATTTACTAGGCATTGGAAACACATCGAAATGTGACGCATAAAATATCGTTTCATTCGTTTAAACCTGTATGACTCCAGGATTTTGGCAACGGTTCTATTTGCTGAAAAATGTCCCAGAAGATCGTGAAATTTTACTACAATACCTTTTCTCATCGACTTAGGTATAACGTATAACTATTTCTCCTTTTCCCGATCTTTTACTTTACGAAACAATCGATTATTCTTCAAGACGTTTATCTATTTCTTTAAAATGTCTATTAATTTGCGTAATTCTGGATCTGAATGTTGAATCATAAGAATTTGTTCATCTGTCGTTAACGTTAAATACATTCCAAGTTGTTTTCAATTATAGAGTCTAAGTTTCATTCTGGCTGATCAACTGGCGATCGGTTCAATGCCTCTACGTGACTCATTTTTTTACCTTGTCTGTGCTTTACTTCAAAATCATATTCCTGGATCAGATTACTCCACCTTGCTATCTGAGGATTTGAAGTTTTCTTCCCTTTGAAATGAACTAAAGCTTGGCAGTCTGTAATTATCGTAAATCGAATTGCAATCAAGAATTGTCGAAGTCGTGTCAAAGTCCAAACTATAGCCATTAATTCTAATTTGCTTGAATGATAATTCTTTTCTATTTCTGCTGTTTCTTTACTTGCACAATAAACTAAATGCCACTTTTTATCTTCACCTTTTTGCAACAGCATTCCTTCCAGGCCTTTGCTGCTCGCGTCTGTGTGCACTTCAGTTTCTGCTTCCAGATTATATAACGCTAGTACTGGTTCGTTAGTTAAATGGTCTTTTAGAGTACGGAATGCTTTTTACTGATCTTCATTCCAATGAAATGTTTCATCCTTCCTCGTCAGTCTCGTTAACGGCTCAGCTTTCTATGCATATTTCGGTACAAATCTTCTAAAAAACTTGTAAGACCTAAAAATTGTTTAACTTCATATTCATTGGTTGGCTTAGGAAAGCTTAATATGGCTCGTACTTTTCTTGGTCCAGGTTGTATACCATTCGATTTTATTAGAAATCCCAAATACTCAACTTCATCTTTACCAAATTTGCATTTTGTCAGTTTCAGTGTCAGGTTTGCTTCTCTCAATCTATCGAACACTTTTCTAAGTTTTTCCATCATTTCTTTCCATAATTTAGCCGGAATTAATATGTCATCCAAATAGTATAACATTTCTTTATTAAGCGATGAACGTAAAACTTAATAATTCGTACATTCAAACTGACCAGTTTCATCTGGAGGGATGAAAGCTGTTTTCAGTTTCGCTTCTTCAGCTAAAGGAATCTGTAGATATCCATGAGCTAAGTCCAATGTAGTGAAAACTTCACATTCACTAAGGCATTCAAGAAGATCATCTATCCTAGGGAGTGGAAATTTATCTTTAACAGTTTGAGAATTCAACTTTCTGTAATCTACAACTAATCGCAGTTCACCTGTCCGTTTCCTTACGAGTTAAACTGGGTTAGTACACAGACATCTTGTTTCAGTAACAATTCCACATTTCTTCCACTCATTTATTATCTTCTTTGTAGAAGCACGCTCCCCGGCGTTTGTTTTATACGACTTCATGCAAACAGGCTTACTCCCTTCAATTTCTTTAATATCCATCTTTGTTAAGTTTGTACCCCCCAATTCCTCCATATTTAATGCAAAACGATCTCGATACTCATTTATCAAATCTTAAATCTTCCTGTTTTCTCTCTGGCATAATATTGTTATTAACTTTAATTTCTTCTACAGCAATCGGTCTCTTAAGCTTTTTAATTTCCTTTATTATCATTATTTCCTTTTGATTTGAATTTTCAGTTTTCTGATCGGAAATTGATTCAACTAATTCTGCTACTTCTGCTCTACCAATACACTTATTCTCTTTCAAAATTAATTTCGATCACTGTAGTTAGTGACTGGCATCACAGTTTCTCCATGTATTACTTCCAATAATGACCCCAACTCATCTTCTGATCCACTTATTAAAACATAACCGTTATTTATTTCATCAGTTTTAGCTTCAATTTATTGGGTAGCTTTCAGTTTAATTTGCGGAGTGTTGACGTCATTCTGTGACTGCGAAAATGGACAATTATTAGCGTAGCGTATGTGCAAGGTATTACCTATCTTGGCGTATGCAATATGAGGTAAATCAATGTATGTTCGATCAACTAATAAGTCGCATGGTTGCGTTTCATCTTCTACAATTAGAACTGTAATGTCCTTTCGTTCCACATTATCAATCTCTAAATTAACAGTTACTTTTCCCAGTGTTCTAGCGACTGGTTTACTCTGGGTTTCAAAGCCAAACAATTCCTCCACATCAGGTTTTATAATAAGATTCAGTTTCCTATCCACAGACTGTTTCAATAAACACGAACTGGAACCCGTATCTATGAATGCAGTAATTTCTTCTCCATTATTGATGCGAGCATGTTTTAAATATACAGTTGGTAAAACACATGAGTTCTGGTTCACGGATAAGCCTCGTATTTTTAACATTTGTTAAATCTGAGCTCTTAAACGTACACTTTTTAAAAGTATGACCCCTTTCATTACATTTCCTGCAAATAATTTCTTTTTTAGGTTGAGGACAATCCGTCGCTATATGTCCATAATCATTATAATGGAAGCATTTCGGCTCACCCTTTTCATTGCGGATACTAAAATTATATTCTCTTTTCCTTTCGTCTATTTTATACAATTTATCTCCGAAATTGTATTTATTATCAAAACTATTTTAAAAGCCCACTTTAAAATTACTATTTCTCTGCACAGAATCTTTAACATTTCTTGGTCTTGAATATTGATTATAAGATGGCTCATAAAATTTAGAACCAAATTTAGGCTTAAGAGTATGCCTAAAAGTTTTATTTTCTACTTGAAGTACTTTCATCGCTGCCCGAATATTTTCATATTCATCTAGTTTCTCAGCCAACTCTTCATGATTAATGAATTTAGACCAATCATCAATGAAATGATCGCGTATAGCAGCGGAGACCCTTTACTCTAATCGGTTCGCAACAATAAGCTGTTTGTTTTAAAGAGTCAAACTCTTTTACATTTAATCCAGCAAGCCACTCTTCAAAATAATTTTTTAATTCAAACAGGAAGTCCATCCACGTATTACGCAACGTTTTAATACGATCAAAGAACTTCTGCCGAAACTGTTCAGCGCTTAAATTTTCTCAATGCCAGTTGTTTAACGTGCTTATAGCCGTTAGCTTTTTCTTCTAGTTCACAGCTAATTAGTTGAGTTATTTCATAAGGCAACAGACCAAACAGCTGAGAAACCCAATTTTGTTCTTCCAACTCAATACGTCGTGCCTGTCTCTCAAATAAGACTTACCTTATATCACCTTCACTCAATTCATACTTATGCATTAATTTACTCATATCACAAAAATTACTTCTACCAACATTGGAAGAAACAGAATCATTTACATTGCTACTTCTGATTTCCGCTTCTACTTTCAACTTTTCGAGTTCAAATGTTCTTTCTTTTTCTAAAATTTCCAACTTTTCCTTGTTTAAACGATTATTTATAATTCTATCTATCATTTGTTTAATAAATGTTTCGTTATAGTTCTTACTATTCAAAATCATATCCCTTAAGCCCGCAATTTTAATATCAGAAGGAACATCTACGTCAAGTTCTAAGGCAAGTTCCTTTAAGACACATTTCTTGCCCTTTGCCAAATAAGCCATCTTAGACTTCAATTTTCAAATAATAATACAAGAATTATACTTAGTTCTTTCCGTTTAATACTTAGTTATAAATGCACGTACCTTTCTACTTTCGTTTTTGGCGAGCTTCCAAATTTTGGCTTAACGTACATCAAGGCAATACGTTATTAAATTCTTGGTAATAATCCTTGTCAATCCCACTTC
Organism: Stegodyphus mimosarum; assembly: GCA_000611955.2. Taxonomy (NCBI): domain Eukaryota; kingdom Metazoa; phylum Arthropoda; class Arachnida; order Araneae; family Eresidae; genus Stegodyphus; species Stegodyphus mimosarum. The sequence goes on along the minus strand of KK114218.1, from coordinate 75,342 downwards.
ATAGATGTTAGGTACTTTCCTTAAAACTATTAAGCATTCTGCACTTACGCAATAAATCATTTATTCGCCCCTTATTTACATATCATTGAAATGGTAAAAATACAAGACTACTATGCGCGCTTCATAAACATGTTATCGTTCAACTCGGCTGCCATCATAATAATCTCTCGTTGCCACTTGGAGAAAAATAAAATATTTAAAAAAATAAACGAGTTGCGCTTACATTTTTACATTTACTGATTGTACTGTCTGATACTATGAGACTCGATAGTATTTCTGGGGAACATTCCAGAACTTTGAAGTGTTTATTTTGATAAAGTACGTTTTTATTAACCTATCATAGGCCTGTGTGCATTCAATCTATTACGAACCTGTACACATGCAACAGTATTTAGTTTCTTGGAAGGTTTTGAAAAATTATAAATGAAAACATATAATGTACCGACACCAAGAAAGAAAAAGTTTTGGAAATATTTTTAATCGAAATGTTTCATGAAATAAATTTCAAATGGCTTCAGCGACTGTAGTTTAATAATGTATCATTTGGAGACAGATACATTTTTATTACTTTCTTTCCTCGCGGTTATTTGCATTACTTCTTTTTAATTTAACTGCGTACTCATCTGGAATTTATTTTCTGTTTACTTAAAATAACGGTAGAAGTTTGACTAGTTTCTACATTAATAACTAACAGAGGTTAATAAACTTCGGCATGATTAAAGAAAACACGTCATTTAATACGTTTCATTCAATACACAGAAAATGCCCAAAGGACAAATCAAGAAAATACAGATTCCCAAATTAATAAAATATTATGTAGAAATATCTCTTGTTTTATAAAAATATATCATTGCCAATTTGTACAGTTTTATTGTTCAAGGGAAAAAGAAAGTGCGTTGTATTCTTTCGTAGAAATAAAAATAATACGTATGAATGGCGATTCATAATGGAATAAACTCATTATTCATCTGAAACTGCGCTTATTTTCCCTAAGAGATCTCATTTTTCAGGATTATGTGAAAAAAATATGTTCTTATCATTGCATAGAGTTTTAATTATTCCTGAAACGTTTGAAAAATTCATTACATTTAAGGAAAACAAAGGATGTCGAATTTTATTATTCTGAAACATAGAAAAAGTCGCCAATTTTTTTTATATGATTTAATTGTAAGATCTCTCTGGCCCAACTTGTCAGTCACTGGGATAGTGAGTCACAAAAACGTGCGAAGGGGTTGAAACCCTTTTATTGTACTTTTAAAATTACAACTGCGTCTCCTCGACGCTCACAAACTGCGCCAACTCGGCGGTTGAACTAAAAGTAGGTAAAACTGAAAATAAGAAACTAGATGAACAAATGTCAAACACTAGCGACGAGGCTCTGAGATCTTAACTAACCGCGTTTTTAATTATCGCTGATATTCAGCAAGATTACTGATTTAACAGTTGAAGGTCTAGCACTTCTGCAAAGTTAGGCACAAAGGCCGACACGCGCTGATCTAAATTCTACCGAGCAATCTCTCCAGCGTAGCTTCAAAGCAAGACCTTTTTCACGCTCGTTTCGTCTACTATTTAACTCAACTAGCTTCCGCTAAATTTGAATAAACTGCGCGTGCTACTGTAATTTACATACTCTGGCACGGGCATTTCTAGGGGAAAAATGAAGGCTAAAAAGGAAAGGACTATGAACTTAAAATAAATGTTAGTTAAAATAAATATAAACCCTACATTTGCCCTTGCCAGAATTTTGAACACTTGGAAGCAGGTCCTAGAAACGACCTGTTGAAAAGTTTCAACATTCTAACCTAAAACTCAAGAGCCCCGTTTACATAAAACAACTTTTGGCTATGAAATTTTACAATGTTTGGCGTCGCTAATACAATTTCTTCGTGCTGAATCCTCTCTGCTGTCGTTTATCATTCAGTCTTTTCTTCCTTCCAGGATCTGGAAGGAACAAGTATGAGTATACTGAAAATACACTATGATTTACACTTTAATACTCGGTAGCATTTTACTTTTCGATGATTTTCTTTTTCTTATTTAACTATTTATTTCACATTCATTCTTCATGCAAACTTTAATTTAAGTTGCTTTGCCCCGGTTCTCCACTTTATTTGTGGTGTCCAACGGAAGTATTTCATGTTTTTTGTATATCAACACTTCCCCTAACCACAATGATTTGTTAGAATTCGATCAACCAACTATGACACACCCTAGTCCGTCATACTAAATCTCGATGAGCTATATTTAATCTTCTTAAACTCAAGTGTTAGTGGAGAACCCTAAAAAAAGTCGCATTCATTCTAAATTCCCCCTCATTCAACTTTTCACATACAGGTTTTCGCTCCAACGCATGATTTTTAACTTCTAGTTAACATTTAGATTTTAACTGGTTTCTTTTGCCATTTACTTTTAGTATGTAAAATTTTATGCTTTTCCACTAAATTCTACTTTTACATAGCTTTAAAGTATTTACATATCTTTACAAAATTCTAATACATACGATTTTTACAATATACAATAATATGAACAAGAAAAAGATATTTTACTTCACGTTTCTTCGCCAAGCTGGCGGCCCTGAAACTAAATTTTCCATTAATACATAAAATACGAAAATATTTTATATCTGGCCAAATTTTGGCTTTAACATAACAAAACCAGTCTTTCGACCAACATAAACTGCTTGTTCTTAGACATTAAACTTAAAATAAAATCTTGCTTTGCTTTCGCTAAATACAGTAAACAAAACTGAGTCTCAACCGAGACAAATTGACTTCCTTCAACACCTAGAAACTTCGTATTTACACATAACAGTTCAGAACAAAAGAAAAATTTATAGAAGGTTTAACTTATCTTTGACTTTTCGATGCTTGGAACTCAGTCATCCTCTTTTCACAGAACTCTGTCCATGTCAGAGAATTCATAGCAGTCAGCCTGCGCCTTTGACTTCTTTGGCTCTCCTCCATAGGCTTTCTTTTCTGGCCTCTACGTGCTGGTCTTTTGGGGTGTTGGTATTCCGGTTCCTGCCTTTTCCTCTTAGCACCTGGATGGTTGTTTCTGGGGGCCTCCGGTTTGCGTTCTTGCTTGAATTTTTTCTGCTGGTTAAAATCTTTTCGCTCTCGTTGTCTCTTTTTTCGCAGGATCGGCGGCCTTGTTTCTCTTTGGATATCCGGAACTGGACGCGGCTGCGTTGACTCTGCTTTTCTGTTGTGGGATCTTGTTACTGGTTTTTTTCTCTTGCTATCTTGCAAGGATTTTTTACGGGACGTAGTTGTTCGCTTAACCTTTTTCTCTGCTGGAGTCTGGAGGTTTTCAGTCCTTCTTTTCGGGATCCTTGCATAACTTGTAGAAGGGCTTTGTTCTTCGGTGATTCTCTGCTTCTTGGGTTCTTCGGCGGTTCTCTGCTTCTTGGGTTCTTCGGCGGTTCTCTGCTTCTTGGGTGGCGGAGCAGACGGCCTTGCTTCTGGACCTTCCAATTGTTGGGAACTTGAATCCTGCAAGAAACTTTTGAGCACTTCAAAATCATTTTTCTCGTAAAACTTCTTCACCTGGTCGGGACTTGCTTTACAGGTTTCTCCTCTCTCGTTCTTAAGGTATAATATGGCTCCCTTGATTTCCTGAATAATATAGGGACCTTCAAATCTCGGAGCCAATTTTGCGGAAAAGTACTCTGGTGCATTTGATAAACAAAATTTTCTTTTTAAAACTTTGTCCCCCACTTTAAAATCTGCTTCACGGCGTTTTCGATTATAATAAATTTGCTGTCTGTTTCTTGCCATATCTGAATTTTTAACCGCCTCATGAATCAATTTCTGCACATCTTTTTGCCTAAATTCTTGTTCCCTTTGTTGAACAAAGAATAATTTATCTAGAGGTGTTATTAACTTACGCCCTAAAAATAATTCCGCTGGTGTTTTTCCAGTGGAGTCATGAATTGCTGTTCTTAAAGCATAAGCTAACTCATCTATGTAGCCATCCCAGCGCTTGTGATGTGTGCTAACATAACTTCGAATTATTTTTACAATATTTTTATTAACTCTTTCCGCGATGTTTGCCTGTGGTCTGTACGGAACCATCTTGATATGGCGTATGCCAAGTCCAGAGCAAATGTTCTCGAAAATTTGGCTAACGAATTGTTTGCCGTTATCGCTAATGACTTTTATCGGTGCACCGTATTTGAAAATGTACCTGTGTAAGAATGCATCTGCAACTGTTTTGGCTGATGCACGTTTAAGTGCAACAATTTCTGTCCACTTTGAAAAATGATCTACAATTACTAAAAGATAACGATTTTTATTTAACTCACTCTGGGGGAAAGGGCCAAGAAGATCTATGCCTAATATTTCATTCGGAAATGTAGCGCGAATGCTATTTAAGTACCCGGCCGGGCTATAATTAATATCATTAATTAACTGACATTGCTTGCAGGACCTGACATACGCAGTTACTATTTTGTATAATTGCGGGAAATATACCGCCTCGCGTACCCTTTTTATTGTTTTTCTGATCCCCAAATGACCCGATGTTGGCGCGTCGTGTAATTCCTTCAAAATGCTCAATCGAAGCGAGGCTGGGATGACTGGCCTATACTCGAAGTTTTCATTTGTTGATTTAGTATAAAACAATAAATTATCTATTATCTCATAGTTCTGTGCTCTACTTCTTATTGCGGCCACATCTGGGTTTTCGAAATTATCAGGGTCTTTTAAATAAGCGTAAATATTTCCGAATTCAGGATCAGCTTTCAATTCAGCAATAATTGTCTCTCTAGAATCTATGATTTTAGAAGTTAACACAGTGCATTTGAGTTCATTTCCTTCATCGTCCAGTTTTATTCGGGATAGTGCGTCCGCGACATTATTTTCCTTTCCCGGTTTATACTTAATTATTAGGTTATATTCTTGAAGTTTTAGAGCCCATCTTATTAACCTGGGCGTTAGATTTTTTCCCGAGTAAAGTCTACCAACGGCCGCATGATCCGAAAAGACCGTTACTGGGGCTTTGCCAAAATGAACTCTAAACTTCTGTACAGCCATTAATACTGCTAATGTTTCTCGCTCCGTCGCTGTATAATTCCTTTGGGTAGCGTTTAATGTTTTACTAAAAAATGCTAAAGGATGCCCTTTCTGCATGAGCACTGCACCTATGGCATAGTCCGAAGCGTCGGCTGCAATTTCTAAATTTTCGTCACCTTCCGGGAATTTCAAGACAGGGGCATTGATGAGCGCTTCTTTTAACTTCTCAAAAGCTGTATTTGCCTCTGCTGTCCATGTAAACTTACTTTTCTTTCTTTTAAGTACTAACAACGGCTCTACAATATTAGCAAAATCCTTTATGAATGATCGATAATAAGAGCATAACCCGAGGAAAGAAGACAGTTTCTTTGCGGTTTTAGGAGGGGGGAAACTTTTGATAGCCTTTATCTTTGAATCTTGAGTTTCTATGCCCTTTTGCGAAATTTTATATCCTAAGTATTTAAGTTCTTTTGTCGCGAACTTGCATTTTGATGCGTTAATTGTTAACCGACCTCTTTTAATAACGAAAAAACTTCATGCGAGTCCTTAATATGCTGCTCCAACGAACTACTTGTTATAATTATATCATCTAAATAAATTAAAGTCGATTTTCCTAGGACAGGTTTTAGAACAATGTCCATAGCTCTCTGAAATGTCGACGGGGCCCCACACAGCCCAAATGGCATGCGTAAAAATGCATAAGTTCCTGATTTTGTGATAAACGCGGTTTTATGTATATCTTCTGGTTTCATAGCTATCTGATAGTAGCCCGATGTTAAATCCAAAGTAGTCATATATCTCGTAGATTTAATCTTTCTAATTATTTCCTCAATCACCGGCAGAGGGTAAACCGGGAACTTTGTAATGCTATTTAATTTTCTATAATCAATAGCAAACCTCCAAGCTTTTTTATCAGAAGGCGGGAAATCATTCTTTTTCCTACATAGCACCACTGGACTCGCGTAATCACTGTTTATTGGCGAAATAATCTGATTTTGCAGCATTTCGTTTATATGCTCTTCAATAATGAGCTCTTTCTGTTTATCATACCTGTAGGGTTTGGCCTTACAAGGTTTATTGCATGTTAGTTGTATGTCATGGGTTACAATTTGACAATTACCCGGACGTTCTGAAAACAAATTTGAAAAAGTACTCACCACCTGTTGAATAGCTTGGCTTTCTTCAAGGGTCAAATGACTTAAATCCAATTCAGGTTCCTTTACCGGCTCCACCACCCGTCGTTGCATCTCCAGCGTAATTGCATTTTCCTGAAAATCCAATCTGGCTTTTGCGGACTTCAAGAAATCCATTCCCAAAATCACTGGGTTCTGTAAATTTTTCACCACGAAAAATAATATTCTAAGGTTTTCTTCTTTTATCTGCAGTTTTAATGATAATTTTCCGACACACTGACATGTTTTTCCTTGGGCGGCTATAATTTCTGTGTTTCTATTTTTAAATAAACGTAGTCTATGAAAGTTGTCATTGTAGAATTTGTAGCTGAGGAAGTTCCCTTGAGCTCCTGTATCCACGAGCGCTTCTACCGGGACTTCGCCGACCAGGACTTGGATGACTGGTAACTGGGAATTTTTTATCACAACCGTGTTTAGGTATCTTCTTGAGGGATTTTGCGAAATTTCAGGGGTCTGGACCCTCGCTTTTACAGGCCCCTCTAATCGTTTAAAGCTTTCTTCTGACCTTCAGTCTTCTGGGTACGCGGACGGTTTTTTTCGAATTTCTTCTTCGCGCTTTGACCTTCGTTCTTCGGTGACTTAGCTTGATAGCTCTTTCCTCCATAAGAGTATTTCGTCCTATCGGCCGCCAAGTTTGAGAACTGTCTTCTGGAACCTTGAGGATATGCTGCCATTCTAGATTTTTCCGCTATTCGTCGGTTTTGGAACTTGACCGCCAACTCGAAGAGTTCCTGCAAGGAGCTTGGATTTCGGATTTCCATAAAGTCTTGGACAGCAGGTAGTAATCTGGGTAAGATTATTTCAATTACCTCATTATCGGCTTTCTTTCCATACAGCATATTTACCAGCTTGATTTTTCGTAAAATGAACTCTGTTAACTCTTCGATGTTTCGCTGATAAAAACTGTAAAGTTCAGCTTCCAACTTTGCTCGGTCTTTCACTATGGGAAAGGCTTTTAACAACGATTCTTTAAAATTTTCAAATGTGTATTCTTGACCTCCAAATTCTCCTAATAAAAATTTTCCAATATTTTTCCACCATAGTGCGGCCTGTCCTTTTAATGCAGACGTGGCGATGGCAACTTTTTGCCTTTCGGGCACAGGATACAGCTGGAAATGGCTTTCCAGGCCTTCTAGAAATATTGCTACAGAATTTTTTCCGTCAAAATTGACGGTTGGCTTGATAGCTGCCCTCATAGTTTGGATTAAATATCCGAACCCTTCCAACTGGTTAGCCATAACTTGCTCTTGAAATTCTACAGGAGTTTCCACCAAATTATCGGCCATTCGAGTTCGTGAGATTGTCGGGCGCCAAATGTAAGATCTCTCTGGCCCAACTTGTCAGTCACTGGGATAGTGAGTCACAAAAACGTGCGAAGGGGTTGAAACCCTTTTATTGTACTTTTAAAATTACAACTGCGTCTCCTCGACGCTCACAAACTGCGCCAACTCGGCGGTTGAACTAAAAGCAAGGTAAAACTGAAAATAAGAAACTAGATGAACAAATGTCAAACACTACCGACGAGGCTCTGAGATCTTAACTAACCGCGTTTTTAATTATCGCTGATATTCAGCAAGATTACTGATTTAACAGTTGAAGGTCTAGCACTTCTGCAAAGTTAGGCACAAAGGCCGACACGCGCTGATCTAAATTCTACCGAGCAATCTCTCCAGCGTAGCTTCAAAGCAAGACCTTTTTCACGCTCGTTTCGTCTACTATTTAACTCAACTAGCTTCCGCTAAATTTGAATAAACTGCGCGTGCTACTGTAATTTACATACTCTGGCACGGGCATTTCTAGGGGAAAAATGAAGGCTAAAAAGGAAATGACTATGAACTTAAAATAAATGTTAGTTAAAATAAATATAAACCCTACATAATAATTCCCAATATGCGACAAATGTTTCGTTTTACGTTGGTAGCAGCAGATTAAGATTAATTTAAGTAATCTTATATGAGAAAAGGTGATGATAGAAAAAAAGTGTGTGGGTCGTGGACGCGCTCAGCTGATCTTAGATGGTCAAAGGCAAAAACCTCTTTTTCTCCTCTCCTCCCCAACGTGAAAGAACAGTCAAATGTTTTTTATCTTCATGCGGTCCGCTTATAGCGTGAGGTAGAATTGCGCATTCAATTTGAAACAATTTATTATTACACTTTAGTCATTATTATAAACAACAACTCGAAATATTATAAACCCGAAACAAACCTTTTGATTTATTTGATTTATTTTGTTAACTTTATTGCTAATTTTTGAACAAAGTGTGAGCTACGTTGTAAACTAAAAGAGGAAAATAATGCATCTACCTTCTTTTTATCTTTATTGAATATTATTTATTTATTATTTAATTTCGTTTAATCTTATCATCAATTCTCAAAACTTTTAAAGTTATAGAATTTTAAAGTTGGATTCATTCTCTACTTTTTAATTCCCCCATTCTCATTCCCATACTGTTCATAGTGTAGCATGTTTTACGCGTTCGCTTATTCGAATCATTAGGGAATTGAGGTTTACTAGTGGTGATATGATACAGTTCTATCACTTTATCCCTAACCATGAGCGCAAACACGCACGCGCCATTCGGAACGAATTATTCTCAAAAATAGGATGGAAGAATGGGACTTTCCCTTCGATCGAGCATATAAATTCTCTCTTTCCGGAGGTCTTCGCGTGACCTTTAACGTCGCAACAAGTAATAACGACCCTTTTGGACAAGAGTATGCGTTTTGGCAGAATGTGAGCCAAGCTTGCGTTTCAGACGGTCGAACTATAGCAAAGATTCTTCAAATTAACGCGACATGTAGGTGGAAGGAAAATGCGATTAACAAACCGTGATTCCTCAAAAAATCTTATGGGATAATATGTGTCTTTAAATAACTGGTTTAGTCACGGTAATAAAGCATTATTTTCCCGTCATGTTCTTCCTATTCCCTTTAGCAAAGCTTTAGAAGGAAACTGACTGAGATACTTTACAAAATGGTGCTTATATTTGTGTAGGGCACTACTATTGGCCGAGTGGTTCAAGAATAGTGAATACTTGATGTCTATCCCGGGTTCGAACTCACGTTAATAAACTAGTTTCTTTTCCTGGGTTTTCCCTGCGTAACATGACTGAGACCCCTGCCTTTAGAAAGTCCTGCACAAAGGCATATTTATACTTGAGCAGACAGCTTTTTTGTGCTTTGCTGTTACAAACTAACCAACGCTTAATTTTGAAGAAAATTTGAGTGATATTCTCTCACAGATGGTCTCTATCTTTGTAGAGTATTTTGTATCAGTATTAAAATTTAATATCAGTTGACTAATTTATTTGCTATGAATTTTTAAAATTCTGCACTGAGTATTGAATAATCCTGAATTTTTTAAAGTATAATTATTGTATATCGTTATCGATATTTTTCCATTGCTGATAAAGATCAGTATATTGTTGTCTTAATTCCATTTTAGGCTCAATTACATTTAAAACGTACATTTAATTCGATTTAATTTCAGTTTAATCCTATTATTTCTGTGGACAGGCAGATTCCAATTATCTAAAGACCTTAGGAATTATTCATTCGCAGACCATTTTATAAGGAAAATAAGCTCGTTTTTCCATTTCATAGGATAAAACTACGAATTACTCAGTCAGTCTACTATTACAGTAGGAGTCATCCCCAACAGTACAACGACATCGCTACAAAATTGCAAACATGTCACAATAAAGTTATAGGTATGGCTTAAAGTCCTCTTTTTGTAACTTCGCATTCAAAGGTTTATGTGACGTCACACTGCGATGTTTATGTGACATAGTATTGTGACATTAATGTGAAATCACACTGTGACGTTGATGCGTAGTCTCTCTGCGATGTTGTTGTGTAGTTCCACTGTGACTTTGTTGTGAACTCACACTGCGTCACTGATATAACGTCACATTGCAACTTTGGTATAACGCCACACAGGATACGAATGTAACATAATAAAACACCATGGATGTAATATTTACTAAAGATGTGAATGATGTCAGGGAATATTGCATTGCTACGCATTGCATTACTACTATATGCCCGGCATTATGTCGCAATACTCCTATTTCAGTAAGAATATATTAGATTAACTTTACATCATAATAAACTGCAATAAATCCAAAGATCGGAAAGCAATACATCTGCTTATTGAAAATTTTTGCCTTTATTATATTTTTAAAAATATACTTATTTGGTATGGTGTATCTAATTAGTAATTTTAATAAGCATTCCTATCAATAGTTTAAATAATAAAGAAATGTAATGAACCTAAAAAATTACGCACAAGATTTCAGAAATGTGTTCGTCAGCAGTTTAAAAATATTCTCTCTTCCCCAAATTATAGGCTTTAGCCTTAATGAACAATTTTGAATTTCCTTAGAATGAGTACGGAACTATTTTTTCGAAGGGTGAGTGCGGTAAAGAAATAAATTAGATTAAACTGGCAATTTACGAATAAACACTCAAGATCTAGCTGTCTGTGTGCAAGGTTAACATTAATTAACTATTAAAATACATCCTGTTTAGCATTCCTGTGCTTCTGAAGATTTCTAGTGTTTGGCCTCAACTAGAAGATTAAAATCCAAAACCACAAACAAAAGACAAACCTTATCTAAAGTGCTTACTAAAAGCTAAGCCTTAAGGTGCAACAAAATTTAGTCACTGCTACTTTCTAAATGACAGAAACACTAATATGGGACCCGCTGATCGCTATGGTGGTTAATGTATTTTGTATGTTTGTAAATACATACAGCCTTTGTGCCATTGTAGAGCCGAAAATCCTCTCAAGAGGCTTAGTATTTAGCGAAAGAGGAGTGGAGAATTTTAGGATATGTCTTCTCCCGGATAGTTTTCCAGTAAAATATGGACAGAACTTTCTGGTAACTGAAGAATCACATGCAAAATGAATCACTGTCTGTGGTGCATCTTGGGCAATTTTCTCGGTGATGAGACTGCTAAATGATTTGCAACAAATACATTAATGGAACAAGGCCCCCACATTTAAAATGGTCAAAAGAATCGATTTTTAGAATTTTATGTTATTGGATAGAGCGTTGTACTCTGCATAAATTGACACAATTATTTTATTTTTCTGACAATTATTTATCATATTGTTAAAAAATAATTTTTCGCCCTCTCACGGTTTCTTATTTAAAAGCCCTACGTTTCCTGCCATAACAATTTGCTTAGACTTCACGTCGGATTCATCATATTTTTTGCACAAATCCTCATCCTTTTAATCTAATTTTAATGACTTTTCAGCACTCAATTTACTTACGTTTTTCTTTGCTGGATGAACATAGAATTCCAAAACAATTCTTAATTTTAATGTATGGAAATTTTATCCCAAAACCAAATTTGTGGATATAGCTGTACTGTTTAAAGAAATAAAGAAGGAAAAGCGACAGGTATTTCAAAATTTATTTTCGTGACAGCATTCTTCAGTAAAATAATGTGATTTACGGTAAATCGCCGAGGCCGAAAAAAAGGTTATAAAATTTAATTTGTCTATTCGAAGAAGCACGCATTTACATAATACTTCAAAATTGGAAATAACAAAAGAACAGAAAGAAATTGTATGTGAAAGGAAAAAGTTTTAAATTAAAAAAATTAATTATGTTTTTATTCTTACTGCTCAATGGTAAGTACTAAAGGATGTCCCATAATTCACGCAAGATTGACTTTTGTATCATTTTTACGACAAAGTGTTGGAAAGGAAAAAAAGACTGTGTGACGTCTGATAGTTCGGAATTATTAAAAATGGAGTGCTAAAAGAAGGAACAATCCGTTTTCATTGCTGACGAATATTTTAAAAATTATGAAGGTTTGGTAGCTGCAATTTGCAGGTTTTGTACAAAATATGGTTAGAATAGTGACTTAATTTCAAAACCTGTGAGCAGCTTAATTAAAAACTTTAGAGAGAATATATCAATCAGTGATCTTAAACATTCTGGTCAGAATTTAAACCACTTGGATTAAGAATCTGTTGAAAATGGGATCCATTGAAACGTGATCCGTTGGTTGTTCGGGATCTACTGAAAACGTCCCTGAAATCATCCTTACTTTGATCCACAAAAATACGATAAATTTCCAGTCAGTACAGTTCCACAGAAATAACCGTCTAGCTTGACTTAATGTGACACCTCTTTTAAGGTAGAGGAGACTGTTGAGAAGCATAAGCTAGTTACTAGGTGGCAAGACAGACTTGTGGCAGACAGCCTGAAGCTAACTTCTCGAAATAATATCTCAGCAGCCGGAAAGGACGGAATTAAAACTAGGGACTCCAAAGAACATTATATGTGGCTGTTTCAAATTTAACCCGGCAACCAAAAGGGGCCCAAACACACTTGAATAGGTTAGCCTGCAATGGGTAAGACCGGCTACTCAGCTCTTTCTTTTAAGTCATCGGCGTACTCAACCCAAATCTGAATTCTAATCGTGTACTAGCTCGAAGGAAATCTCGAATTGCACGGCCAAAAATTATCATAGGCTGAAAAAGCAAAATTAAGATTAATCAATCGGATGAATTTTCTCTTCATCATCCGGTCAATATTTGAACTCCTGAACATCGAAAGCACAATTTATGTATTTTGATAATTGAAGCTAAAGAAATGTCCCCTCCCCCCCAAAAAATATGAAAGGTTTGTGGTTTTTAGCGGTCACCTGGGTTTGTGAAGATTTTTTACTGTCTCGCTGAGCTCGCGGACTACCAGTCTGCTCTTATCGCTCCTGTTAAGTAATTTTTACTCTATTTTTGGTCTTTTCAGCCTTTATTATTAAAAGTCTCATTTTCTTCGCACTTACGCCGTATCCTATTCAACAGAAAAAATTTTTAAATCAGCACAACAGTATACTATTAGAATTCCCGATACAGCATTAATTTTTGGCATATATAATTAATTTTTGGCATTAATAATAATTAATTTTTAGCCCTCTCCACCAATTTAATTCGGAAAACTGAAGAGGCAAACAACCACGAGAAGGTAAATCAGCTGGGTTAGAACGACCCGGTATATATAACCACTGATTTGCTTTAGTGAAAGTGCAAATTTCCTTCACGCGATTGCCCACAAAAGTCCCCCACGCATCATTTCTTTGAATCTAAGATATGGCCGTGGTGGAGTCGGTCCAAAAATATTTTGGGATGTCATCTAATGTAATAGCTTCTGTCACATATTTGGAAAGACGCACGCTCAAACGACATGCCATAAGTTCTAGACGGGAATAGTAGGTTCTTTTATGGGTGCTACTCTTGACTTAGCCACTACAAAACTTACTAATGTTTCTTTTTTAATTTTACATCTCAAGAACATTACTGTGGCATAAGCATGCTGGAAAGCATCACAAAATACACGAAGTGTCTAAGAACTTCTATCTCCAAAACCTATACGTCGTGGCATTCTCAACTTATTCAAAATTTGTAATTTATTATACCACCTCGAAAATTTATTTTTGATACTATGTGGTAATGGAGTATCCCAGTCTGCTTTTATCGCCCAAATTGCCTGTAGCAGTAACTTGGCCGGCAATAAAACACGTGTCAAGAAACACAAAGGATCAAACATTCTCTACTTTAATTACAAAACCTATCTTATAGACAAATTGTCCGAAACCAATAAAGTCTTAATTTCAATATAAAGGTTACCTTCTTTTCTGTCCCACATAATCCCTAAAACTGGTACAGAATTCTTCATTGTGCACTCAGTGTACAAAGCACTTTAGGTTAGTTCCACATCCTTTTCTACTGGGCTATAGGCCCACATACGTAAGTCCATTTTTGCTTCAGCTAATATTTCAGTAGAATATTTCGCACAATTCTCAAGCTTCTTCTCGTTATCAACAGAAGTCACACAATTATCAATATAAAAGGATTTATTTAATTTCTGAGCAACAGAACTTTGCTGCGTTGGTACCTGTGCTAAATGAACTGAAATAATCGCCCCTAATAGAAAAGGGCTGGACTTTTCTCCAAAAACTACCCTTCTATGGCGGAACACCTTCATCACGTTATCTTTCTCCCACCATAAAAATCTTAAAAAGTCCCTATCTTCTTTCCGTAATTCAATTTGTAAAAATGCACGCCAGATATCAGAGGTTACGCCAATGCATTGTTTTCTAAATCTTAACAAAATTGAAGGGATTGCTTCTATTAAATGTTTTCCTTTTACTAAGTAATCATTAAGGGAGGGCGATCTATTACCTTTACATGATGCTTCAAAAACAGGTCTTATCTTAGTCGAGATGCTGTCTGATTTAAATACTGGATAATGCGGTAAATAGTGCCCCTTAGAATTCAGTTTATCGTCTGGTACTATTTCAATTACACCCTCGTCCATCCATTCATTAAAAATCCTACCATATTCTTCATATTTATGTAAAGACTTGAGTTTTCGGGCAACACTAAACAATCTTTTTTCTGCTACATGACGATTTGAGGGCAATTCTGCGTTATATACTAGCCAAGGTAATCCGACACAACAACGACCATCTTCGTTTCTGGAAAAAGAGTTTAAAAATTGTTCGTGAGCAATTTCTTCCTCAGCAGCGTTAGTTGAATTCTGATGAGCATCTAATATTCCGATCGTTTCTAGGATCCAAAGATCGGAGATTTTAATCTTGTGGCCCACCAAAGTTGCACACAAAATGGAAGCATCTTTATCTTTGTAATTAACAAATTCCTCCGATGCACCGCAAACTGTTCAACCAAGTTTAGTACAAAGTGCTGTTAGTCTTCCTTTTAATTGTTTGACTAATCCCCCGAGAATTTTTCCATAAATATCACTGCCGATGAGCATTTCTATTTTTGGACAATATGCTCCCAAATCCGACAACCAAATGTTGTTTCGTTTTAATTCTTTTAATATCAGACCCTTGGGTACCCGAGGAATATCCCCACATATCATGTCTTGATCTAAATATTCAAATTCTAGATCTGAATACTTACGCGGACTGCCTGAATATAATTTTACCCGATAGTTGTTAGGCAACTTTGGTTGCATAGCTGGTTTTGCAAAAGAAGTGAGCAAACCTGACCTTTTAAGTTTCAGAGCCTTTAAAGTTTCCGTAGTTAACTTTCAAAATAAAACAAAACGCTTTACAAAATAGTTTCGATTTCAAACTTAATTATACTTTAATACATCAAAAACTATCTATGACCTTTAAAATAATTTTTTTATTTCTTAAAATCCTATCGCGGTACGCCACTTTATATTATTGCTAAAACATAGCCTCATTATTAAAATAAAAACGTTTCTTTCACTCATCCAAGATACAGAGCAATTCCGAAGACAAAAGACAAAACTTACTTACATACCTGTGTAGTGTGATGATGAATCGAAATTAATCCTGATACATGGGAAATAAAAACTATAAGAAGTTGATTCATCATGTTATATCTAAACTACAACATAATACAATTATACTAAAATATAAACATTATAACAACTTCCGAAATATTTTACTATCCCCTAAACGTTTAAAACAACTCAATCCGTTCTCGTCACGAGAGCCCACAAAAAAAACCCTTTCTATTCCCTACCTCGATGACAGCCAACGCCATCTGTACCTCGTACATCAAATGAAGAGGAGATTTATGTTTAATGTTTGTAAGATAGTAAGCAGTTTCACAACACATATGTTAGAGTGGAGGTCTACGTTATTCAAAAGTTGATGATTCTAGGTACAGCTGTTTCTTCACAATGCAAGAAACATACATACATTCATGCAGAATCTTCACTATCTAATTACTTTAAATATAATACAGAGCGATAATATTTGTTGACAACAATTTGAAAAGTGATACAAGGCATTTAAGTGTTTTGACCCAAAATGCCGTTTCGAGACTAATATCCCATTAGGGACTAACGTCCCATTTGAGCAAAAAGCTCTGCTCCACGTTTGCCTGAGAGGAGGTATATTGTGTTCTTTTTCGAAATTTTACATATAAATACAAGCGTCTTGAATAAATACTTCTTATTAAATTCATTTAATTAAATTACTAAATTTATGAGGAGTACGAACGTCAGCAAAATAAAATTTGAAGTTTACGTAACAACGTCGATCTTGTTTATAAATCAGATTACTGAAATGCTCGAAATTAAAAAAATATTAAACAGGTTAATAAAAAGTTTCTGAAAATTCTTCTTGTGTAGCAGATAGCTGCTTTCAATCGATAAAGTAACGCAAACGCAAAGCACAAATATGTGCTAGCAATTGTAAATGGTCCGGTAATTTTACGTTATCGTTCAGACAGTACGAGTTCTGAGTAAATCGACACTGCGAATAATATTTTGAATCCCAAGTAAAACCCTGCTAGTAGCAATCAATTATTACGAAACGTTGCGGCAATCGGGTCGTTGTCCGAAATGTTGTCCAGTCGGATAAAGTCGTAATTAATTACAACCATTTGTGTGCCATTCTGAGAGTTGGCGTAAGTAGATGACCGTGACATTCAGTCGGCGTAATGGCAGGTAGTAAATTACAGTTACAAAGGCAGTTTAATATGCAAGAGAAACAATGTAAGTGATTTGATCAAAACATGGTTTTGTTCGCCAGATATAGCATCTTTATAATATTTTTAATTTCAATGACTTAATTTTATAATGTTTTTTCTTCCTTGCAGAAATTAAAGGGAGTATTGTAATCGAGAAAAAATTCGGGTATCATATTTCAAAGAAAATAACCATTTCAACTGCTCCCGAAACCCTTTGAACGATGTTTTTGAGTGACATCTGTACGTACGAACAGAATAAAGGACCGTGTTTGCCAAAACGGATTGCAAATTGGATTTAATATGGATTCAGAAAAGACTTTCTTGATATCTGTACGTACGTACATACGCATGTATCTCGCATAACTCAAGAATGAGTAACCTTGGAAACTTTGAAATTTTGTATATCGGTCTGCTATAACATGTAGTTGTGCATCTCCCTTTTTCTTTGCAATCGGCTTCACCACTTGTATATATATATATATATATATTCCCACTCTGTTACCTCACTCTGTGAGCTTAGTTTTTGTATTCTTATATGTTGATAAATTGCACATTTTCCTTTTAAAGTAATTGAATTATGTGGTTTTTATGTTCTGGTTAAGGTTTTTGTGCTTTAGTTAATGTGTATGTGATGATTATAGAATTATAAACAATTTAAAAGTGGCGAGCTAAGCCTAACGAACGCCATTTATTTACATTTAGAACTCAGTAGAATGGTGAATTAAATCAGTTTCTGCATCTTCAATGTCTTTTTGCGGAGTGGGATCAAAAGTAAACTTTCAGTTTTGTAGAACGAAAAAAAAAATTGCCCTCTTACCTGCCAGCTGAATTGCTTGGTTTTACGTAGAAACCCTAATTTTAATTGTAAAAATTCTTTCTTTTTAACTGCTATAACTACATTTGGTGTTTTATGTTTTTCTGTGCTTTACAATTTTTAATGAAGATGTTTTGAGTTTTATGAATTTTTGCTTTGGCGCGAAGAGAGAACTGAATTAATTGAATGAGAAATATATGTCTAATGAAATTTGAATAAATAAGTGTAAATAAAATGCAGCAAAAAATGTTTAGAATTTAATAGGCCATACAAAGAAGTCATGTGGTGTCCATATCAGATTTTTAAATTTTTGTTTCATAGAAGCTTAAGTTTTCTGTCACACAATACTACTTAGAAATCTGCCTCAGGGGAGGGATGCCTTGGTGGAGGACTTTTTGTGAGAAACTGGCTCGTATGCAAGCTGCACATGGAGGAAACTACGAAAGCGCCCATGCAACCAGCCCCTTCGCCGAGATTCTAACACCGGAACGAGCTACCAGATTTCAGCGATTTTAAATGGAAAATCCCCGAAATTTCTTTACCAAACCAGTTCAGTCGCCGTAGCAGTATCATCCTTTTTATAGCCTATTACACAAGATTTCGCTTCTGAATTTTATATAGAGCAAATGCAAAGAAACCAATGCTTAATAATATAGCTGCAGTAAATAATTGTGTTAGCAGCATTAAGTCCAAGAGCAGACTGGTAACCTTATTTAGTGAGAGCAGAAAATATCTTAACAAGCCAAACAGGTTCTCTGCACCAATTTAATTCGGAAAACTAAAGAAGGGAACAAACACGAGGAGGTAAATCAGCTGGGTTAGAATGACCCGGTACATATAACCAGTGATTTGCTTTAGTGAAAGTGCAAATTTCCTTCACGTGATTGCTCTCAAACGTCCCCCACGCATCATTTCTTTGAATCCAAGATATGGTCGTGCTGGAGTCGGTCCAAAAATATTTTGGGATGTCATCTAATGTAATAGCTTCTGTCCCATATTTGGAAAGACACACGCCCAAACGACATGCCATAAGTTCTAGACGGGGAATAGTAGGTTCTTTTAAGGGTGCTACTCTTGACTTAGCCACTACAAAACTAACTAACTAATGTTTCTTCTTTAATTTCACATCTCAAAGATATTACTGTGGCATAAGCCTGCTGGCTAGCATCACAAAATACATAAAGTGTCCAGAAACTTCTATTTCCAAAACCTAACGCCGCGGTTTTCTCAATTTATTCAAAATTTGTAATTTGTTATACCACCTCGAAAATTTATTTTTGATACTGTCCGGTAATGGAGTATCCGAGTCTGCTTTTCAAATCCTCTAGTGCGACGTTAGAATCTGAACCATTATAGACTTTCTTTTTTCTCTTTTCTTTTTTAAGTCTCTTCTTCCCGTTTTTTACTTTTTTAAACCGAGATGTAAAAAGGCTGTCTAGAGTGGTGTTCCTCTTCTCTATGAGTCTTGAAATATTGTAAAATATTGTGACTGGACAGATCACGCATTCTGTTCATCAAAGCGATTGGCATACAGTATTCGGCTTCTTAATCACCTATATTTAGAAAAAGCTTCTTTAAGAAGTTTGGAAATACAGTCAAGTACCGAAAATCCGCCGACCTGAAATCCGCGTTGCCTCTCAAAATATAAACAATGAATTTATAGGTTCCAGAAACCGCAGAATGAAATACCGAAGGAAAATATTTATCCAATAATGACGTCATAATTACCGAATAATAATGATTCTGTGTTAGTGGCAGAAAAAAATATCTTAGCTCAGAAGAGGTTTTTAGTATGGATGATGTGTTCAGATGAGCCAACACTGGCATATCAGATAACGGATGATGAAATCATTGGCTCTGTTTTGAACTCGCCGCAGCAAGAAAACGATTCCAACACCGACACAGATAATGAATGTGAAAGGAGTGAGAAAATATCTTTTAACGAGGGTTTGGAACATGGTGAAAAATACCTAAAATATTTAAAAACAAAGCTGTGTCACAGAACAAGAGATTGTGACCCTGTAGAATTTACAAAAAACAAAAAAAAGAAAACTTACTCTGGAGCACCTAAAGTTTTAAAACAAACTTGTATCAGATAAATGTTTGAAAGAAATAAAAAAAATGAAATATTTTATGCTTTATTAGTATCCCTAATTTTTACACGTCTCTTTTGTATATGTTCTTAATGCTTTAAAATATTCCTGTAATCACTAATATAAATGAATAATATAATAAATATATACATATAATAATTTAATGCATATAATAAAATAATGTAATAATGTATATTATTGTACATAATAATTTAAGTAAATGTATCTAATATACCTTATTTGCTTTGCCCTTTTAGTCTGATTACGATTTTTCTTTAAGAATGGCAAGATCTTCATTCATCAAAAAGGTTTATAGATGACTTGTTTGCCTCTCGGTATCCACGTTTTTGCAATATCGAAAACAATTTTAGTAAATTCAGAAAAGGCGCAATCAACACTTTCGCCTGTTTCACAGAAACTAGAAGTAGATCCAAATATAGATTCAAGATCTAGAGTAAAGGCATTCCAGTTAGCTTTAGTAAAATTCCATCTGTGCCTAACGGAATTCCTTAGTGATTTCCTAGAGGTAAAATTGAAAGTAGTAACAATCATGCGATGGCCAGAACCAGGATCGTAAATTACTTCTCTCTCAGCAACATCGGAAATGTCTGCAGAAGCTAAAGTCAAGTCTGGAATAGTTCCATTGCCGCTATAATGCAGATAGGTTGGGACGGCTGAATCATTATACAGAAGCTCCAGTTGATCAGAATTCAAAAGATCTTCCATCACCAAACCAGCAGAATTTGTGTCTATAATTCCAGAGTTGATTATGGGCATTAAAATCGCCGCAAAGAATTGTTTTACTGGAGGGAGTCAATAAGCTAAAGCCAAGTTCGGTGTTACTGGGTGGACTGTAACAACCATAAATTTTAAAGTGTTTCTTCCATTTCCACACATACAATTTTACAATTTCAGCTCCGTTGTAGAGGAGAGATTAGTAATTTCGTGAAACTCAGAAATCTGGCCATTCTTTACACCAACCAAAAATACCACTAGCGATTCTTCTCGATTTGGGAAGAACTCTAAGATAATAAGGTCCAAAAGTGTGAAATTTCAGTGATTCATAACACAAATTAGCCTCAACAATAATAGAAAGATCAATATCATAAGAATTTAGAATAGTCAGCAACTAAGTTCCTTTTTCGTGAGAAATACCACCAGCATTCCACTGGAGAACTTTCAGTCGTTGCAAATCCTTAGAAGGACGATTATCATCAAAGTTCGAAGGCATCATAAAAGAAGACTTGTGGAGAGCGGCAGTCGCAGTAGCAGATTTAGCGTTACCCAGGGTGCACCCCGTGAAGGCCTGCTACAATACACCCCATATATATTTCATAATTTTGAATTAAACTAATAAATTTTTGTTATAAAGGAACTTAAGCATTTAAAAACTGAAATGAGTAGAAAGGAGTAGAGTGATGAATGAGTAGAAATGAGTAGAATGAAGATGAATAGAAAGAATGAATGAAATGAGTAGAAAGGTAAAGCAACTTCTAGAGCACTTAATAGAATTTTAAACATACATAGTTAACTAATAAATTAACAACAAACTAACAAATAACTATCAACAAATAAATTAATCTTTTTATAAAGTTTTACTAATAATTCTTCATGAAAAATATATTCTAAAAAGTTTAGAAAAAGAAAGATAAGTAACTGCATGAGATTGCATAAATAAGAATTGTTTAATTAATTATTAAACTATTTTCTTTCACATGTGTTAATTTATCAGTAAAACTTTATAAAAAAAATCTGCTGTGTACACCACATGACAATTTTGCGCTGAATAACAAACTATACGCGCATTTTCCTGCCTTTCATTTAAACTTATTTCCTCGAACTTCATTAGAGATATATTTCTCATATATATATATACTATATATATGTACTTTTGGTGCGGCTGATTGCAACCAAAATAGGAGATGCACATCTACATGTTATAGCAGTCCTGTATATAAAATTGCAACGATCTTAGGCTATGTTTTTTTGAGTTAAGCGACATACGTACATACATACGTACGTACGCACAGACGCAACGAAAAAATCTGTTCAGAATCCACTTTAAATCAGTTTATAATTTTTCGGGGAAGAACAGTCCTTTATTCTGTCCTTACGTACAGGTGTCACACAAAAACATCGTTAAATTGCATTCGATAGCAGTCAAAATGGGTATTTTCGTTGAAATACGGTATCCGACATTTTTCACGATTACAATACTTCTTTTTTATTACGTACAAGGAAGTAAAAAAGATTTATTTACTTTATTTCTGACCTTTATTAATTAATTATGTAAGTTTAAAATTTTGTTAAGTGCTATAAGTTTCATTGTATTTCTAATCATTTTCAGTTTTTAAAAGCTTCAGTTTCTTTCTTCCTTTTTCAGCTAAGTTATTAGTTGAATTCAAAATTGTGAAATATAAAAATTAAAGTTAAAAGAGAACTTCCTCTGTATAACATACACTGCTAATTTTCAGTATAATAAATTATACTGATAGTTTTTTTTTTCTTCTTGCGTTCATAAATCATTACGCGAATATGCATTTACAACTTGTGAAGCCTGAAAAAGCATGCCCGCGATACTATCGTTATGCGATGATTTGTAGGTGCTTTATTTTTTATCACGATGTTTTTAAATTGCAAAGTTATTGAACCGCTTTATTTCCGACGACGGTATTTTTTTTATATATATGCTTCCTCTTTGCTTTCTTTTCTGAGAGAATTCTCGCTTCTCAGGTGATTTGCTAGTTTTAATTTGAC
Source organism: Stegodyphus mimosarum (assembly GCA_000611955.2). Taxonomy (NCBI): domain Eukaryota; kingdom Metazoa; phylum Arthropoda; class Arachnida; order Araneae; family Eresidae; genus Stegodyphus; species Stegodyphus mimosarum. Next base: position 52,979 of record KK114218.1, on the reverse strand, counting down.
GTTATGTTGAATAAGCTTCCATTCGTGATCGCGTATGTATACAGGACAATATGAGGGACACCTGTTATGCGACACATAATTATCATTTATAACCACTGATCTTATAAAGTATTATCAGTGCAAATTATAAATAATATTTATAAAATAAAGTAAGTATACTCATACCAGTGTAATTATAAATTACCAGAATAAATTATATAGAGTAAATGTAAATTACAAAAACTATCACTAAAATTTATTATACTTGATACTGAAAATTAGCAGTTATGTTATACAGAGTAAGTTTCTTTTTTTACATTTCAAAGTATTGTTCGTTTCAAAACATTTCTTGCTTTAACGTTACAGAAATTAAGAACTAACTCCTGTTTTTATTTTTTGTTTTTTATTTTTATTTTATATTTTACAGAACAAATTATCATTTATTTTTTTCGCATGTTGGATTGCTTCTGTTTTACATGTTTTTAGACTCCGCCTACTTAAATCGAAAATTGTTTGATTTTTAAGCTATTTCGCTTCTTTATGACTTTTACGTTATAATTTTTTAAATTATTTCAACCCAACCTATATGGTTTCAAAATTGACATTTTGTTACCTACGTTGTTTGTATATCTTTGTTTGGATTCAGTCTATTTAAAATAATATTTTTATGCTTTTTTAAAATTTGTTTATGTTTTCTATGCTATAATTTAGCAATTATTTACGTTGCTTGTTTCGGCTTGTAGGGGTTAGACTAATAAAGATACAGATTACTTTGATTGTTTTTCTGAGATTACTTTAAATTCTGTCTTTATTCGTTCAGAAACAGGTTGATTTATCTACGTTTTCGCTACACCAAGCCCTGAAAATGGAGCACCGGAAAATGTGGATTTTTTATTTCATTTTTGGCTTTCGCATATTTCGCTTCCTTTTTCCTACAGTTTATCCTAGTTTTTGATTTTTGCATATGATTTATTCCGTATTGAATACGCAATGAACTATAAACGCATTATTTATTTTATTTTATTTTGCATTATCTTTAGCAGATGTAATACGAATGACGGAATACTAAATAATATTTCTATTAATGACACTCGATTTCCAGTCGTCACTTCAACAAAATACTTAGCAGTCATTTTAGATTGCAAACTCACTTTTAAGGAGCACGTTGAGTATGCGCTCACCAAAACTAAGTTAACTTACATGTGCTTATACAGTAGGCTCTATAATAAAAGAAGAGGAAAACTTTATATTTCTCTTTGGTGAGACCAAAACTTACCTACGCCCTACCAGATTGGATCATCGTTCTTAAAATCCAACGGAAAAAATTATATCTTTTTCAGAATAAACTGCTAAGAAATACGGTTAGTGCGCTAGGGTTTGTGCGTAAGAGCGTTATTTTGAACTGTTGTGTAACGATTTCGAGAGCACTCAAATGCTCGTTCTAGTATAAAGCAGTTTGAACATCAGAATCAGTCGCACCGAGGCCATACCAACCTCGTCCGCTACTGCCTTTCCCATCGGTGCTAAAACACGAGCACGCAGCTACATACCGAGGAACACCAAGCAACGTTACGATACCACGTGATCTACTGCGTCACTATATTTTAACAACTTAACATAATTTCTTTTGTAAATCTCTATCCTCAGAGTAATTTTCAATTGCTGCACTCGAGGAATATGATTCTACAGTAATAAATAATTTTAAAATTCTAAAGGAGTAGGCATGGGGCAGGCTTACTATCGATAATCCAGTGATTATTTTTAAGGCTTTTCAAGTTTTCATACATTTTTTCCTTTTAGTTCTGTATATCTTCAGGGTATTGTACTAATTGTTTTCAGTCATTTTTATACACTTCATTAATTTAATATTTTGTGCACATTTATCAATAACTATAGATTTGGTTTATTTAATTACGGCAAAGCACACAAGGGCTATCTATCTGCCTTAGGGGAGAGATGCCTTTGCGAAGGACTTTCTAAAGGAACCTGGCTCATATCCACTTTACATATAGGGAAATACACGAAAACGCCCATGCAGCTAGCCCGTTTGCATGGTTTGAACCTAAACCGAACTACCAGTGTTTTGCGACCTTACTGTTCGGCTTAATACAGCGGGAGCATTACTTAATAAGAAAATTAAATATAGAAATATTAGATTACAAACTTTCCTTGTCTCAGAAGTATATTACCTACTTAAATATAACAGTGCGAAACGTCATTTGTCTTCGGTGAAGAAATATTGATTAGGAATTTCCCCAGATATCTGAAAAGATTTTGTTCCATCAGCCTTCCGCTTTAAAGTCTTTCCCAAATACTATTACGTTGCTGAATCGGCGGAGATGTTTTCCGCAAATCGTTATTCCCAAATCCTTTTATCATTGTCGTTTAACGAAAGGAAAACCGAAACAATAAATAGTACAACAAAAAGGATTTTTACTTTGAAAACGCACTGTTTTTATTCATATATGGGAACTTTTATATTAAGATAATAAATAAAAATTCTTTGTTTAGACGCTTATTTGTACGAAGACAAAAAGTAATTGCATGTAGTTATTTCCGATATTAATTGCAAACTATTTAAAATGTTTTAAAGAGATTTAAAAGAAAAATTAAAGATTAAAAGATTTTAAAGAAAGATTTTAAATGCGTCTCCTATCCATTTCAACCTACTCTTAAATTGTAAATATCCAAGTCCCCTTAATTGTGTCCTACTGATTTTTCGCCAGAATTAATTTGATATCGCTGACATATATACGGAATTCACTCAATTAAAATTTTAATTACTTTACGTCACAGAATTGCAATTTTAATTGCATTCGACATGACAAGCCGTCCAAATGCAGAACTCTAGTTAATCAATACTTAGATTATTGTCTTCTCAATAGAAAAGCATTCGGTGCTGATGGGAAGTTTTATGAGAATAGCACCCGAGAGAAGCTTATCGTTGAGTTCCGTTGCAGAAGAGATCGTTTAACAAAAATACATAATTTCTTTCTGTCAAATCAAAACTGAAAACACCGATTTTTGCAATAATTTTTGTAAAACGTCTAGTTCTCTTAGCATACACTGTAGACTTTAAAAACGACTATTGAAGAATTATCTTCTAGCCCAGTGAAACAGAACAAAAATCAGAAGAAGGGTGTATAAGACCCTTTTATTCGAACACAAACTTAACAATTACCCAACTTGGGTTTACACAAGCCAAGCATTTCTGGCTTAACAGAAATACGTAATGATGAACAAATTCAAAATGTGGTAGATTAGCTTGACGTCTCACAGGGTAATTTAGCGCGCAGGCAAGGCTATGATTTGTAGGAAACCGGCGAGACAATACCAAATGGCTAGAAGAGCTCAAAGCCACTAAATCAAGTCGCTAATAATCACGGCATAACGTGGCCCGGAATAGGTAAACACGCTCTTAAAGTATCTTCCGAAACGTAGAAACCTTAATCTGAATTAACGCTCGCTGTCTCATTTACATTCTGGCATAAAATTCGTGGGTGAAAAGAGGGTAATAGAAAAGTGCTAACTTTGTACTATTAGTTAAAAATAAGTAGATAAACCGCACAAATTATTTAACAAATCAGCATAAAAGTCTATCTCCATCAGAATGTCAGTTAACACAAGCAAATAATAGATTGTCTTCGCTCTATATTTAACTTGTGTCCGCATTTTGCAAATTAAACACTGCATTCCTATTCTTCTTCATCAGAGTTTCTGAAAGTTTCTCCACAAGTTAAGTAAAACCACTTTTCCGTTTCGGAATATGCATCTGAATTTTAAAATCCTCTTTTTTCATCCATTTTATCTCTTGATTTTCTCTTGGATTTTTTTCTTTAAACAATCACTTTCTCTTCCCTTCATCTTTCTCTTCCTTTTATTTTCTCTTCATTTTCATTTTTGCAGTGCTTCTTCTTCAGGTCTATCAGTTAATATAACAGACTTTTTTTTGCATCGGCCTCTGTTAGACTGTTTCCGAGGTGAAGCCTTAGGAAGATGTCAAATCTTTGAAAATGAAAAATCAATTTTTATATTTTAGGAAAGACATTTATATAGAATAAAGTAATCTGCATGTTAAACGTTAAAGAAAAAAGTCTACCTACGTGAATCCAAGTCTCGGGGAAGGTTGTAACATGTTACAATTTGCCCCGAGATTTTGTAGCAACTAGCCCGTCACATGATTACGAACATTTTTGTTGATTTATAAAAAAATATTGCGATTAGTAAAACTCTATATATAGACTAAAAATAGATAAAACCAGATCAGTTGAGTTACCTTAAATCAAAATTTACAAATTCCCTCCTCCCAGAAACTAGCTAAGAGGAGCATGTGTACTCAATCTCTCCCTTCTCAGAGTGTAAACTGTGATAACTAAGTTATAACTGGGGATAATATTACTACTTATCCCAGTCATAACTCCCCTACATATGTATATATGAAACAAAAGATCTGATGTTCACACCACATGATTTCCTTGTAGAGCCTATTAAATTTTACACGTCTTTTGCTGCACTTCATTTAAATTTATTTCCTCGAATTTGTTTAACTTAATTAATCGATCCCTCGAGGCAAGTCGAAAATGACATAAAAAATTGCAAATTTTGAAGTTAAATATCCCCGTCAATTTTTGTTGTACAGGAGTAAAATTTCTCGTATTTTATTTTTTTTCCATAACGAGTACAAAGCTTTCCTAGATATAAATGTAGGAGTCGGGAGAGCATATTTAAAGTTAGTTTTCGCTATTTTTCGAAAATGAATTTTATTTTTAAATCTGACATCGCCAAAACATGAATATTTTCGTCATTTAAAGCACCTCTTATAATTGGAAGTATACGACTACGACTAACAATTGCAAAAATAAAGGCTGGGTAAGGATTTTTAAGTTGGGTAAGGATGTAGATATATACACTCACGTTTGTGAAAATTGCAACACCATGAAGGACTTACGCGAGTGAGCTGAAATTTTCAGGAAATGCAAAGTAGCGCATGATATGCAAATGATTAGAATTGCAAATCCGTAGCGCATGCGTATGCTGAGCAGCGCCCTCTGAACGGCTGATGGATCCGAATAAATAGACGGCTGTAGCGAGGCGTGTATGGTTATCGGTGGTTATCTGCTAGTGGTAAACGTTAACTCAATCTGTACTTATGCCTCGTCGACGAAAGAGAGCGAGATTTGAACAACTTACAGAGTTTGAACGAGGGAGAATCATCGGCCTTCGTGAAGCTGGATTGTCGTATCGTGCAGTAGCCTCTCGTGTGCAGCGTAACAGCAGCACAGTGATGCGCGTTTGGAAGCAGTGGACGGACGAGTGTCGGACAACTCGGAAATCCGGGAGTGGACCCCGAAATGTGACGTCAGCTCGCGATGATAGACACCTGGTCCGCATGGCGCGGACGGACCGTACAGCTTCCTCTAGACAATTGGCAGCACTGTGGTCAATAGCTACAGGTGTTTCATTGTGTGCTTCATCAATTCGTAGACGTCTGCTGCAGTGTGGACTGCGCGCACGGACTCCTTTATACAGGATCCCCCTAACGCACGACCATCGCCGCCTGCGGCTACAATGGGCCAATCAGCATAGAGACTGGCGTGCTGATTGGCAGCATGTCGTGTTTTCTGACGAATCCCGCTTTAATTTGTGGTACCATGATGGCCGCATTCGTGTCAGACGCTATGCCGGTGAACGCCACCTTCCGGAGTGCATTATCGAACGCCACAGTGGACGAACACCCGGAGTTATGGTCTGGGGCGCCATAGCATATCATAGACGATCTCAATTGCTACGAATTGTGGGCAATCTGAACAGCAACCGGTATATCCGTGAAGTTCTACAGCCCGAAGCTGTTCCCTTCCTTCAAAGCTTGCCAGGCGCTGTATTTCAACAGGACAATGCCCGCCCTCATACTGCTCGGATTGTTAAATCCTTCTTTGCAGCGCAGCAGGTACAGCTTCTTCCTTGGCCTGCGTGTTCCCCGGATATGTCGCCAATTGAACATGTGTGGGATGTCATTGGTCGGCGTCTTGCTCGTGATCCTCGTCCTGTTGCGTCTGCAGACGAACTTTGGGTACGCGTACAAACGATATGGAATGCTCTTCCTCAGTCAGACATTCAAACTTTGTTTGACTCCATGCCACGTCGTGTAGCAGCACTTATTGCGGCGCGTGGTGGCCACACAAAATACTGGTTCTGATCTCTTGTTCTTGTTTGTTTGCTTTGAACATTTAATCATTTATTTGTACCATTACCACTCAACTGTGTATTAAATTGCATTCAATTATGACGATTCCTTCTTGGTGTTGCAATTTTCACAAACGTGAGTGTAGTTCAAGAATACACAAATTAATCTACCTGGTTGACTCAGAAACCTACAATGGCATAATATTAACTTCGGCGGCAAGAATGCGAAGCCGAGATTCAGAATTCAAACGGCTGGTATAAATAACAATGTGCGCGCTCAACAGCGAAAATACCTTCTGATTAACCTTTTTTGGCTACTTCAGTTTAAATACACTGTCGTCCACTCATTTATCTACTGTCCAAGAAACGCGATAGAAACAGGGAGTGACAGAAAAGACTAAGTAAAAATAACTATTAATAACAGTAATATAAATCTTATCTTTTAATTGGAGGGCGTTAAGTTAAAGCTGAGTTAAAATACCAATTATGAGTCCTCATTTAGTTCAGTGCTCGAGTGTCAAATCAAAACGCAGACCAGAACAATTTAGAGAGAAGATCAAATTAGAATTTATTTGAAAATACTGTTTTAGAAAATACATACTAATAGGTTTCACAAACTGGAAGAGAAACAAGCCAGTGTAAAGTTTAAAATTAGGAAAACAGCAACCATACTTAATGTAGATTAAAAAAAAAAAAAGAGCTCTACCTATTTCGAAGGCGATTAGTCACCGGTCCCTCTTCTTCAGGAGGAAAAGTATTCTGGAAAATGGGAACAGCGATGAGCATATTTGTATCGAAAGCAAAGCTGCAAAGTAAAGCGAACAGGAATCTGTCGAGGAAAAATGTAACCAAACGTAAAAAATTAAGATATTTGAATTTTAAAATTGTTAGGAGGGAGTGGATTGCAGTTAAGATCATTACTAAAGTAAATAAGGTTTTATACATATGGAAAACGTTAAAGAAATCCAATTCTGACTCTAACTGAGAAATCCAACCGAGGAAGGGTTAAGGATAATTTCGCATAACGAAAGTCAAAATTGTGATTAAAATTCCAACTACCATCAGCTCTCGATAATTTATTTATTTTTCCTTTTCGGACATAAGACAGTGCTCGATGCTGTGTATCGGAAATTCTAAAGAATATGCTCATTTTAAAATTATTTTCCGATACTGCTGTTGAACTAAATTTTATGGTTTAAGTGTGAAGAACATGATATTTAATAAATAAAAGTAACCTGAGAAGCGTTAAAAAACGTTCCTTTGGGAGTAATGCAAAATCTGAAAGCTTTCGGATTTTTTTAAATTTATAATTTGATTGTTTTTTGTTTAGGCCAATGGGGCGATTTTCTCAGAAGAATTATAATTTCGTTTTGGCATTTTGGTTTGATTCACTATAAACGGTGAATCACTTTTTAAAATTTTTTTTTCACGAATTGATTATTGCTTGGGAAGAATGGTCTGATTTCATTCATACTGAATTGCTTTCATGCATTTTCTTTTCAGGTGTAAATAGAACTTATAAATTTTGCTTTGGCCGCAGCTCGCTAGTATCTTATACATAAACGGTTTGAATTTATTTTATTTTATTTTTTTGTGCAGGCATTAAGTTGTTCTAATTAACTAAAATCAAAACGCTTCGGCTAAAATATGATTTTGCTCAGATCTTGAACCTAAACTAAAGAAACAAAACAAAATTTCAAAACATAGGACTAAAAAAATCAAATTAGTTTCTTCGAAACAATTTATTTAAACGATATTTATTACTGATTTTTAATGGTATTTTGAGTTAAAGATATGGTCAACAGCTTAATAAATATCTGTGGAAAATTTGAAGTGGCTAATTAGCTTCTGAGCTGAATAAAAAAAGAAAAGGGTCCCGAGAAAAATGTGTTTAAAATTTTCGATAAGAGAAAGTAGTACTTAAGTACTGATTAACTGGACATGCTGCTGTATAAGCTTTATCTGCGATGCGAGGGTCTTATAATATGCCTTCCTGCTTTGCGAAATCGTACATCAGCGCCGTTAATTCTTGCTTCCGCAATGTCCTGACCTGCGTTGATCTGCTTTGCCTCTATGGAGACTAAGCCTTTCTTAGGGTTCAGTTTAGAGTTCAACTTTTCCGATGTAAATGAATTTTACAAGCATAAAAAAAGATGCAAAAAATCGATTCCATATGACCGTCCCCTTTGTCTATAAATATCTATAAATATATCATGGAGCCTGTGTTATTTCTCCTGGTGAGAAATCTTTCTGCAATGACCCTTTAGTAAATATTTGTTTCCTCTCTGCGCTTTAAATATACACCCAACAGTCCACAAGGTTCTCTTCGTGACAATTAGTTAAGGAAAGGGCGGAGTTAAACTACCATCCCAAACGCAGTCACTTTAACCAGCGAGAAAAATCATTTTGCCAGCAAACTTGGACAAGATTTGTTTGCTTGAAACAAACATAGTATTGACTTCCAAGCTCTCCTCTTCAACTTAATGAAGAGGATAACGTTGACGACCGAGCAAACACTTCAAACTTATCGAATAGTTTTCAGCTCCTCACGTGAGGTTAATTCCTGTAAAATTCTTAATTAATTCTGCTGCATGGAATATTTGTTGTGGTTTTTGAAATCATTTTCAAACTTGTTTTCTTCGTTTGGTAAATATTGCGAAAGGGATATTTGAAAATACTCGGGTATAAATTTTAAAATATTGATAGGTTTTCAACAGAAAAGGAAAATCATTTCGCATTTTTAAACCGTTTTAAACTAAGTTGAATGATTTTTTCCTGAGTGCAGAAGATTCCGATATGTTATCCAGACTTGGTGTAATCAATCTTGGTGTAATTCAGTCAGCTGAACTGCACTAAGATGGGATGTTACGGAATAGTTAGCTTACTATTAATATAAGCTGTAAATGTTACACAAATTATTGCATCAGTTATTCGTTCGTGATGAATTCAGTTGCATTTTCCTCCAATAATACATTTCTATTTCCTTTCTACACCAACACACTTTTCATGAACTCACACTTAAAACGATAGACACTAAATCATATCTTCCTTGAAGTTATCACAACAGATAACACAGAACCATAAATCCTCGCTGGAACTGATAAACCTATTTACTGAAAAGAATGAAAGTTTATTCTTTAACTGTTTTCTGAGCTCCAGAAGTTTGGAGTCGTCTTTTCCCAGCGGTGGCCCGGGTTTTACAAGGTTAAGATAAAAAATTAGAGATATAACACAGAAAAGTACAAAGCTACTATGAAATGGGAAAAACATGTAACGTATATTATAAATTTAATCTCTCGCTTCTGTTGGTTAACCTGTTGTAAAGTCTCTAACAAGTTTGCATTGTTGCAAGTTGTTGCTGAGAACAACAGTCAGAATTGCACTACCTTACCATTCAACTTGTTAATTTCCTGCCTTAATTCCTACACTACGCATGCTCCTTACTCTGTTTACTAGGGTAAGGACACTATGCATGTTTCTTACTCTATTTACTAGTTACTTACTCTATTTCTATTACTCTTTACTCATTGTGCAGATAAAATTTTCAAACAGCAAATAGGCATAAATTACGCAAGAAGTAAGGAAAATCATTATGAGGATTTCAATAAAATATTCATTTTGCACGCGAATTAGAGATACTACATTTTAAATTAAAATTAGTCTAATAGCTTAGAATTATTTTCATAACAAAAAAATAAGATCATTATCTAATTGTAGATTCAATTACTCCTCATTGCTTTTTACTTAATCGGATATAGTGATATTTCATTCTTCAACTTGGAAAAGTTACAAAATATTAGCTTCGATTTGGTTTCCAAGGTTGGGCCACCAGCTTCATAGCAAAGCAGGCCAGCTCATTGAAGACAACTGGCAGTCGTTATGTATTACGTTCTGGATTTCGATTATATTAAAGCAAGCAGTCATTGTCAATACAGTAAAATAACGCTGACTGAACACAGTTTTACACAGTTTTAAGTGTTATTAGTAACAACCAAAACGCTATTAACGACTCACTGATATCTATATTTTCTTTAGATTAATAAATTATAGAAGAAAAGTACAAAAATCTTATCTTCTTGCAAAGCAAACTTGTTTGAGCGTGGATCAACTCAGTCAAGATGGCGGTTTTCAAGCTTCATGTAGTATACTAAAGAGTCAATAGGTAGCTCCTACTATCAATAATTAGAAAATAATAGAGTTGGCTTAGCGAAGGAGTCGGCCCTTGGATCGCAACCTTACCCTAAGGGTAGCAAGCTCATTTTGCATAAAATACCTCTGTGTTGTTGGCATTTTTACGCACGCAAGTAGTGGCATGCTTTTTTTTTTCCATATTTCGATTCTACGACTCACATTATGCCAAACTACCATGCTTTGTAAAAATCGCACGAGTAGTTTTTAAAAAATTAGCTTTCACAATTTTAGCTCCTCAATCTTAATTGAATTTTTATATATATTTATTAATATCTCATTTTTTATTAAACTTACTTGATTCATTCTTCCAAAATTCGAAATTTAGGCTTATTCCAAATATAATTCGCACATTTTTTACGATTTATTTTTAAATATTTTTTATAAAGTTTTCGAAAAACGTTTTGTATTAAAACCTATAATATTTTTAACATGTATCCTGGGCACACCTGCAAAAAATTAGAGTTCTTCTATTCAAAATTTTCTAAGATACATGTGAAATTACATATTGAAATGTTTTGAACGATAATAATGTCAAATGTGGTTTGCGCACTTTGTTCAAATTATTTTAAAGTTTGAAGAATGACTTTTTTTCTGCTCATCTGCAATGTAAAAAAGGAAAGGAAAATTAGGTTGCTATAAATTAAGAAGTTCGCCAAGTGAATTATACTTGGAGCACTGAAAAAAATACGCCAAGATAAAGTTTTGAATTTTTCCTTACATTTCACACGAAATTTCACAAAATTTAATATTTAGGCATAATTTTAGTTGTAGAATCGAAATATGGAAAAATATTGGCATGTCATTTCAGACAAAGTCCGATTTGGGATCAGAATGGAAGATATAAAACTGGTCCCCCCTCTTTTTTTCCAGTGTACATATGCACACATTTGCCTCTTTAGTTTTTTCTAAGATCCCTCGAATATGATCCGACATTTTAGTAATAATAGCTTGGTCAGTTTTTGTCGCACAGGAGTCAAACTTCTTGTATTCTTATTTCCTTGTACAACGGGGATTTCCTTGTACAAAGTAAAAGAAATACTCTATTTAACCACTCTAGAATTCATTTGAACGATTTATACGTCCGACAGAATAAAGGACCCTTTTATCCAGAACGGATTGTAAAATAGTTTTAAAACTAATTCAGGAAAGATTTTTTCGTGACAACGTACGTTTGCGTCTCGCATAATTCAAAAACCATTATCCGTAGAATGTTGAAATTTTGTATATTGGACTGCTATGGCATGCAGTTTTGAACCTCCCTTTTGCGTTGCAATTGGCTGCACCAAACATGTATATGTGTATATATGTTTTCACTTTGTTACACGGGCCTGTGAGCTCAGTTTTTTGTTCTAGAGTTATCAACAATTTAAACGTTTAAGAGTTGCTAGGGCTGACGAGGCCGCCATTTGTTTACATTTTCAAACACTTAGCAGAATACTGAATTAAATCGGAATTAAGTTAGTTGGTTGGCCAATTTCAATGTCGTTTTTCCCAGTGGAACAGAAATACTGTACATACAGAAAATACTGTACTTAACTGTAGGGGGGAAAATGGCCCTATATGCAGCGTCCATCTGGGCCCAATCAATGGGCAGCCGTAAGATAAAACAACTGACCACTCTCCAACGCCCCTTTGCCCTCAGCCTATGCAAAGCCTATCGAACAACAGCTTCCAACTCAGCAACGGTGCTGGCAGGAATATTGCCTCTTCATATAAAGGCAGAACAGGAGTCCGTTTACACGAAGTTGATCCACCTCAAAAAGGATGCATCATTTGGGGATGTCACATACAGCCCGGTGCAATTCGAACACCCGGAAACTCCTCTGCATACTCACCCAGCTCGTAAAGGACTTGGGATAAGCACAATTATTTCTAAACAACGTGCTAGCTCTACAACATGGTAGTCGTATGACAAAATCTTCACCGACGGTTCAAAGTATGACGGCGGAGTGGAAAGTGCTTTTATTCATTTCACTGAAGGCAGCGTGGTAAAAGAGTGGAAAGGATTCCTGAACACACAAAATAATATATTTCAGGCCGAGATATTGGCCATAGCGGCTGCAATTAACTACTTAATTGATTGCAACATAGCACGGGCAACCCTGTTCGCTGATAGGTCTTCCATACTCTATGCAATAGAGAATCACAATCATTCCTCATCACTCATCATCAGTCTGCAAAGGACTCTACAAAACAACCCTCAAATGCGCCTAGAGTTAGTCTGAGTCAAATACCATGCAGGAGATATAGGTAACGAGGCAGCAGATGAACTCGCCAAAGAGGCAGCTACAAGCAATAACGTAAGGGTAATCGCAGTACCTGCACCCGCTTCTTATCTAAAGGGCTTGCTAAAGAAAAAAGACATTGAGAAATGGCAATCAGAATGGGAGCAAGGAGTGACGAGTAGACGAACCTACGAGCACTTTCCAAAGGTCTCCACGCAACGCCTTCAAGCCATAGCACCTCTCACAAATTATGTAACCGGACATGGTCCATTCCCAAGCTATTATAATCGGTACGGCATATCCACAACAACAGCACAATGTGTATGTGGAGATGAAGGTTCCCCAGACCATTATATCTTTCACTGTCCTCTGACGGCCAACTATCACATTCCTTTGCCTACTGGAGATTTTGCAGCATTTCGTAAATTTCTTGTCAAAAACAGAGCGGCAGTCAGCATAATTAACAAAATCATTAACATTACTGCCAGCTGCAGTAATGGTGCAGATTTAGTCGACAAGCACAGTAATACAGTAGTATTACTTATGTACACTGTATGTAGTGTATTTAATGTCGCATGTATTTCATAATGTGTTTCCCATTTATTTTGTGTTTAATTATATATCGAAGCAATCTCAATGTGCATCGCAAGGTATCCACTTATAAAATGTATAATATGTATTTAGTGTAATAAGAAATATCGAAAGTAATTATAATATATGATATGTAACCCAAGGTATCTAATATTACGTACCGCATTTCGCAAGCGTCTATCCCCCCATCTCTGTATCTGCATCTACGTTTCTCCCGCATTAAATGCATTGAAGCATTTCTGTGTAAATTATGACAATAAGTGCAAATTACTATTTTTAAGTACCGTGTCTGCATCTAAGAGCACACTGTTGTATTATGTTTCATACTGTAAATAACGCAACCTTTTTAACACTTAGCAAATAATAAATATTAAGCATTTCGTATTTAGCATTTTGCATTCCTGTTCTAATATGCGCCTTGTGCTGTATTCATCTGATTATATAACTTAGGCAAGTTACATCTAATGTCTGTAATTGAATTAATGCGTTTTATTCAAGTGCTGTACTTATTTATGTATTATACATGTCATATTTGTATTTATGTGTATCTTATTGTATGAGTGTTACATTCATGTGCATTTTATTGTATCAGTGTCTGTATCTGTAATTGTATATATGTGTTATAATCTATTTATGCGTTGTACATGTCGTATGTGTCACATTTAAGAGTCATATTTGTACTTAATGTACTATTATATTGTATCAATGTAGCCAATCAATCACCACTGTAACTCACAATTATCTGTAAAGCAACTAACGCTTTTGTATGGCAAGGTAACCCATTCATTAATATAAGATTTGAACAAACTACCACTAGATAGTGGAGGTCGTTGGACACATGCCTGCTTACCTCTGGTAGTCATCAGGCGTCCTCGTCCTCCGTCACCTGTCCACCTGTCCAGTGGAACCAAAATTTAACTTTCAGTTTTGTGCATTGACATTTTAGTTATAATAGGGTTGATAATAGATTTTTGTCTTCCTACCATTTGGCCGAATTGCTTGTTTTCGCAAAGAAAACTGCTTTTAACAGTATATGGTGTTTTAGGACTTTCTGTATTTTACAAATTTTAATGAAGATGTTCTGAGGTTTTATATATAGAAAAGGAATAGGAATAGGAACGTAGATAGATATAGGAACGTATGAAAATAGAAAAAAATAGAAATAGGAACGTATGAAAAGTTAGGTTTCTTATTTCATATAATTAAATTATAGATTTCTTAAATTTAAAATAGAGATGCATGAATATTTGGCCCCGTCATTTACAATATTTTTGTAATTGGATGTATATGTCTACAACCTACTGTTGCGCAAATAAAGGCCGGGTATGGATTTTGTGCCTTTTTAAACTATAGAATTATTTCAGTATTTTTAAGTCGACTTCCTTTGAGAAGTCCTTATTCCTCTTTCAATTCGTTAAAAAATACTGCCCTGGAGAAGAACTTGAGCTGTTGTCCGTACGTATAAGGGAAACAGGATATCTTTGAATCCCATTACTCCCAGCTAAATAATCTCTTCCCGTTTTCATTACATTTAATGAGTTCTGACGACGCAAGAATCCACATAGTTGAGATTCCGGAATTATTCAGCTGGATTAACTTAATGAAAGGAAACATATTGCTCTGAAGTTAGCGAAAATGTTCCTTTGAAATGGAATTATGTTGAACGATTTTAAATACATCAGTTTTAGGTGTACGAGTCGTCTCGAATAATTTCATTTTCAATTAACTACAAATTACTTCAACATGTTTATTTACCTTACTTGCGATAGTTAAATGAAATCATAGAAATTTATGCATACATAACTCTATTTTGGTGTTTAATTTTTAATAAGATTTACTGCAGGAGCTGCATTTCACACTGCATTTGTTAAGCGTTAATAATAATATTTATTTATTTTCTACATAAAAAGTTAAATAAGCAAATTTTGAATTTTTTGTGTTGAATACGAAATTTTTGTGTTGAATACTGTTACATGCGTACGGGTTGGTAATGGATTGAATGCATAGAGAACCAATGAAAGCCTGATGAAATGCACTCATGTCCATAAATTAAGGATAATTCGGCGTCACGCGGAAATCGAACTCTAAAATAAATATATCACCTGTAAAATCACTATACACATCTTCAAGAATCATATGCAAATTTCAGAAAGTAACCAGATGACACCGATGGTATGTCACAATGACGAGAGTGTAGGAGAGTGATATATAAGGAATACAGGCAAAGAAGTAAAATTGTTCGCAGGCGCTTTATAAGCACTTCAGTGCAACAACCGAATAGTTATGACACAAAGGACGCATTTGGATGATTTTTTACGTGTAGAATTATCGGCCGTCTGGAATGTGGGCGTGCCCAGCTGGAAGTATCAAATGAACTTGGAATTGCCCAGAGTGTCATCTCCAGGCTTTCGCAACGATTCCAAGATGATGGTGATGTGAGTAGACGTTACAGCACAGGTCGCCCCAGAGTTACAACGCCGAATGAGGACCGGTATTTGGTAGTTGCTGCCGAAAGAAACAGGCGGAGCACAGCCTCAGACCTGTCTCGTCAGCTCTCTTCAGCCACTGGTACGACAATTTCAAGGCAGACTATGTACAGACGCTTAGGGCAGATTGGTCTATATTCTCGTAGACCTGTCAGATGCGTTCCACTTACTGCATCTACTGTCGCCTGCGGTTAGCCTGGAGTAGAGAGCATGCATTGTGGACACCGCAACAGGGGGCTTGTGTGATGTTTTCCGACGAGTACAGGTTTAGACTGCAGTCTGATTCTCGCCGGACTTTCATATGGAGAGCTCCAGGTACCCATTACCACCAAGAAAACATCATTGAACGACACAGTTACGGTGGTGCAGGAGTGCTCGTTTGGGGTGGAATTATTCTGGGTTCCAGAACTGACCTGCAGGTTCAAATTGGAACCATGATAAGCCAAATCTATCGGGACGTCATTCTGGAACAACATGTACGTTTGTTTCGGGGCGCTATGGGCGCACAATTTGTGTTTATGAATGACAACGCCCGTCCTCACCGTGCAAACATCGTAAGCGAATGCCTTTAATCGGAGGATATCATACGTATGGACTGGCCAGCATTCTCACCGGACTTGAATCCACTAGAGCACGTGTGGGACATGCTTGGCAGACGAGTTACAGCCCGTCAACCTCCTCCTACATGTCTATCGGAACTTCGAAGAGCACTGCTTTTTGAGTGGTGTAATATTCCCCAAGATCAGATCGATAATTTGATACTCAGCATGCCTAGGCGTTGTACGGACTGTATTGCATCGTCTGGGAGACATACAATGTATTAAAAATCATACCAACCATGTAATATTGTTTTCTTTTTGTAAATAGGTGTTTTTTGTAATTTGCTCCAGGGAGAAAATATCGCTAATTTTTTTAATAATATCAAACATATAGCATCTTTTTTTGCTCTTTACCTTTTGTTTAATAAATAAGGTTTACAAATAAGGCAAATTTGTTTTGCTTCTAACTCTTCCTTTGCCTGATTTTGCACTATCTTTAATTTATGGACATGAGGGTATATTTTCTAAAAACCCCGCATGTTTCTGGAACGGTTCATACAAAGGTATTCTTAGAGCTATTCTTAGTCTCACAAAGTACAATCACTTTAAATTATTAAGAATGTTGAACCCACAGCAGTGCAAAGCGCATCTAAAAGTGAAACTCATCTCATATAAACGATCTCTTAGTGCTCTGAACTCAATGAATGCTGTGAAACGAATGCTATCTCTAGTCTTATACAGCTTTTCCCTGTCCGCGAAGAAATGTCCAGCACCTTCTATTTCTCGAAAGTGCTGGAAGGCATACACAGTTGCAGTTAAATACTGCCGGATGCAGTTACAATTCCATAGACGTCGGAACAATTACACAGGGATAGTACCAAAATTTCGCTAAATATACGTCAAGCTTGGTGCTTTTGGTGATTTTGTGCTAACCATGGAAACCATATCGAGGTTAATGTTTTGTAACTTTTTTAAGGTGAAGAGTAAAATATCACTATATCTGTTTTAGTAAAAAGCAACCAGGAGTAATTAAATATATAATTAGATATATAATTAGATAATGATCTCCTTTTCTTTGTTATAAAAATAATTAAAAGCTATTAATTTAATTTTAATCTAAACCGAAGTGTTCCCTAATTCGTGCGCAAAATTAATACTTTATTGGAATCATAGTAATAATGTTCATTACTTCTTGCGTAATTTATGCCTTTTTTAGTTTTAAAATTGTATCTGCACAATAAATAGGGTAAGGAACATGCATAGTTTAGGAATTAAATCAGAAAATTAACATGTTCAATGGTAGAGTAGCGTAATTCTTATAGTTGTTCTCAGTTACAATAACGCGTACAAAACTGTAAAATTGTTAAATTTGACGATTTTAAGAATCATTTTGTAAAAGTGGCCCAATAGCAACC
>KK114218.1:0-27107 GCA_000611955.2 Stegodyphus mimosarum | reverse complement strand
GATAGATAGATGGATACATAAATAGATATATGAACATGATATATAAAGATATAAATATTCTATCTATCCATCGATTTATCTATACACACACACACATATATATATATATATATATATATAAACATGCACATTATACTGCTGTATAAAAATTTGCATTTTTCACATGAACATTGCATATTATGCTTTATTTCAACCATCAGAAGTTGTCATATAAACATAAACAAAGTGCATTTACTTCCATACAAATAAAACTGGCGATTCTTTTAAATTTATGCGGAAATAGAGACAATCCAGTGAAGGATGGCTTCCTGGGAAATTTAATAACATACAGTGAGGAGATTAATGGCTTTCAAAATTCTGTATGGATGAATGATGTTTTGCGTTAGGAAAATATTTTGAAGCAGTTTATAAGCATCCATCCTCTCCACTGTTTGTGCTAAATGCGTATAAATACTCAGACATGCAGTTTCAGTTGCCAAAGAAACTGAGGAAACTCAGAAAGCGTTTTGAAAAATTACTTTAAAATGAGGAATTTTCTGAGCAGAATGATTGAATAAACAAATGAATGTCAATAAAAACAAGAATGTAAATAATCAAATGAATGTTCAAGAAGCCAAGAAATAATCTAGATTTGAACTTAAAGAAATATAATTCTTTCTCAGTCTGATGACTCGACTTGAAAGTTGTGTCAAATTCTCTTCTTTTTTGAAGAAAAATTATTAAGTATTTAAAAAGTCAGTTTTCTGAACCATATATGCCCCATTCAGCCTTGAGATGCTAAAGGTTGTGTAATAAGCTGCCAGATGATGTTTCGTTCCGTTTGACATATTATATTGAATTCTCATTACCAAATTGAAAAACAAAACAAAGATACGTAAGAAAAATTCTACATTAAAAAACATCTGAAAGGTTTCAGACTTTGACAGTCGTCCAAAAGGATTTGTCAAGGTGTTTTACGCTCTCGCTGGCTTCGCAATCTACAAGTTTGCTATTACACTCAATTCTATTAATCCTTTTTTTTTTGTCATTTTAGCCTTAATGGATCACTTTAAGCATTTAAGCAGTATTTTCTTCGCACTTAAGCCATACGGAGTTCAACAGTAAAATTAAAAAAAAAAAATAAATAAAACAGCACAGCAGTATATATTTTGAATTCCCGATGCAGCATTAAATGTTGGCATCCATTTTTCTGTTTTTCATTTCAGTCTTTTCTCAGTTCATTCTATCAATATTCAGTTTCTTCCTAAGGTGTCTTTACAAAACTTTCTTTTCTGTTTTTATTATTAACATTCTGCGTGTTTACTTTATTTATTCGGTTACGCAACACAAAATTTGATTCAACAAACAAATCATAATATAATTAGAAACAGTGCATATTTAGAATTTTCAACAGACAGTCTCGCGTGCTGAAGATAAAAACTTTTTTTTTCTTTTTCGTTCGCTGTTGCCGCTGCTCGCTTTGAAATTATTGTGGTAATCAAAAGTTCTCATTGTAAAATATTAAATAACTAATAAAACAAATTCGAAATTCAAAATTCTGATGTCCAGGTGCCCATGTTCGGTGAAGGACTACGTTATTCAGAATTGGATGGCTCTAATTACCGTTGTTTTTCGCAATGAGAGAAACATATAATACATTCATGCAGATTTTCCATTATTAATTTCTTTAAAAATATTACAGGGTGATAATGTGTCGTAGCAACAATCTGTGATACGCCGCTTACATTGGTTCAAAGTAAAATCCCGTTTGGAAACTAATGGACCATTCGAGCTAATGCCCCTTTTAGGCTAATAATTCGAAGACAGTGAAGTTAAAGTTTATCTTTAAGAATAAACGTGGAATACCCTCTTTAAAGCTTTTTACTCATTTTTACCCTTTTTTGAGTTTTCGTATACTCCGTATAAAGCGCATTTTTAATGCAAAAAATAAGATCGAAATTTACGGGTGTGTGTTATACGCCGGATATTAAAATGATAGATTAAAAACAAGGAAAAAATCAGCATACAAAAATTAGATTTTTACATGCACTTAAATGTAATTTATATAAAAGAAATAGAATACCTTATGAACTTAAAATCTTTCATTATCGGATAACATGAAATGTTGGTCATGTTCCCTAAGGCACATCATCGAATTCTTTTCATTTTCACCATCATTGTTTCGCTAATGCATGACTAAATAATTATCATTCGTTCCAACTTTCACCAACACCAAACATCCTTGCTGCAGCGCGATTTCATCTCCTTTCGCAAACTGATTGACTTCGCATTTAAAACCAGCATCGTGTTGTTTCGTCTGGCAGAAGTCATATTTACTACTAAAAGGAGCACTAAATCAGTTGTATTTCAGCTAAAGCAAATGCGATTTATTCTATGTTCACTTGACGCCTTTACACCAAATTCTGTCTAGCTTTTCTCGAAACTTGAGAATAACATTCTTGCGCACATCTGCATTCAATACAACGCACCTTCTTTGCAGAATTATTTATTCCTTCAAGCATTTCCCCTTGCACACGTATTGTCTCCCTTACCACTTGTCAATTCAGTATACTATTGTTCGAACGCCTGGGAAAAGTTTTCGAATGAACGACATCAAAAGATAAGACCATCGCACAAAGAGAAGGGTGCGCGTTATATGGCGAATATAACTAAAATTAATACATTTAGCTTGAAATTATAAGTGCGCGTTATACGCCGGAATATGCGGTATTTCCTTGTTCATGAAAAAGGAAGTCAAATTCATAGAGTGACTCCCAGGCGGAAAATTCAGGTACCGCACTGGGCAGGAAATCTATAACATCGCGAATGAATTTGCGCCAATAAGCTCGGCTAACCTATATTGCCATTCTATGCTGTCTGAAAAACTAGCAGCTAGAAGCTTATTTATATATTAAATTATTTTGTATTGTGGTGGAAGTTAATGAAAGTCAAAAGAATAAGGTGGTTTAATTTAAAAAAATGGCCTTATACACGTGTTTATGAATTTTTCTCCTAATTTCGAAATTTTATGGAATTTGGATGCGATTTAAACGTATAAATTTTGAAATTAATAAAAAGTAATTCATATATCTTTTAAGTCCTCTTTATACGCTTAAATATCCTATTATTCGGTATGTGTTTTAAATTCTTCCCGTTTCTTGGACTCGATTGTTAATAGGTCGTAAAGGCATAAAATTTAAAATTAATTTTTAAAAAAGTCCTCCGCCTATTTTTTAAGTTACAGATTATTTACAAAAAATTAAAGTTCGTTTCTTTGTGGAAAAATGTATTTGTCGCTAATAAGCAATATTAAATATAAAAGGAAAAGGAAACAGAGGAAAAAATGTTTACAAAAATTGAAATGGTTAAACCTTGAACATCCTATTCCAGATTTAATGCTGAAAGTTCAAATATGTACACTCCATGGACGCAACTGCGAGTATGTTTGTTGGTAAAATCCTATCCGGATGATAAGAAACCCCACGCCGAATGTTTTCTTTTTTTTATCATAAATTAAAATTTTTAAAGTTTTCTGTGTAAATACTCAAAACGATCTTGAATGGCTCTATAAAGAATTTTCTCTTTTCCCACTGCGTACTTTGATAACAGTCAGAAGATCTTGATTTCGAATCCTGGCGAACCTAGCTCTGCATCATGCTAGAAAATCTGTAAAAACTGCATTTTCGATGGACTGAAATATGATGGATGATCATTCATCACCATTTGCTTTTCCTTCTTGCGCCCCTTTTTTACTAGCCACTGCTTAAGTGATGGAGAATATAAGGAATTTTCCTCTTCATCACTGCGTGCTTTTGTGGTGTAATTGATATCAGGTCTAGCTGGTAATCAGCGGATTCAAAGCTCAAATCCAAGCGAGGGCATGGTTATTTTTTTATATTTTCTGCTACATAAAGAGCCTAACAATTTAAAATTTTACACATAATCTTTTTTAACATTTCCTTTTATTTAAGCAAATGTGTTAACACTGCCGTTTATAAAGTTTGCTAAACCCTTTTTTTCCAGAAGGAGAATTTATAAAAGGAAAGGAGAACAAAAGGAAAAAGGAAAAGGAGAAACAAAAGGAGAATTATTACAAAAAGAGAATTATAGCTTTCCAAATATTTTTTAATCATATTAACAAATTTTCAATTTTCTTCCTTTGTTGAATTCACAGCAAGGCAGGGTAAGTAACCTAGTATTGATTCGCCATATGTTACGAAAACAAGAGATAAATGTTTTTTTTTCCTTTTAAACTTTACAGTTCTTTTTTTTTCTAATTATAGTTATTTATTTCGATTCAAATATGAATATTGTGGTCTCTTGCCATTCCGGGTACGAGGCTGGTTCTTTTTTAATGGAACACTCACCATAACAGAAAAATATTCTTCGCACACTTCGTAATTATATCTACACATTTATTATACATCAGGGCACAAAACACACTTAAAAATACCACTATTATATATTAATATTTATATATAATGCGCGCAAAAACATGTTTTAGTTATATCTCTCAAATAGCATGCTTGCCGATCGGCTCGCAAGTCCTATGTCCTTGTTTCTCTCCTCTTTTCCACTCCACCAGTCTTCCTCGACCTTTTTGGATCGTCACTTCTCTTGTCTGTCTCTCACTCTCACCCCTCACTGATAACAAGTTCTCTAAATGTGTTTCGCTAAGGGAGGGAACTTCACAAATATGTTTATAAGTGAGAGATGTAAAATAATGAATTAATACAGAGATCATGTAAAATAATGGATTAATACAGAGATCATGTAAAATAATGGAAACATGGCGGTGAGTAGGTTTTCCATGCCATTCCCTTATCAGAAACTGTTCTACCTTTTTGAAAGATGCCGGAAGAAAAACGAGTTGTCGCTCTGTTTTGCAGCACTGATCACAGTGGTTCAATGAATGATTGTTGATTTTTGGCGTTAGCCTTAGCTAATTTACTTTGAAACTATCTGACTTCAAAATTTTGAAGAATATCAAAAAAGAGCAACACAACAGAATCTTAATGGTTTATTTAACAGCAAAATATTTCAAGGAGGAAAACTTATCATCCAAAGTAAACATAACATCTTAGGTGTAGACTCTTCTTGTGAAGTTAAACTCCAGGAAATGCTTGCTTTTAACTGGTAGCTACTCAGAAACTAAGGCGAAGACTACAAGAACCACTTGGTTCCCCTGACAAAAATCGCCATCAAAGTTAGACTGAACTTTACTGCCACTCTTACAGAAACATGGAATTGAAATGAGCAGGACTGGACTGGAGGCTGGAACTCATCTATCTATTCGGCAAACATCCCATCAGAGCTCCTTCGGTGGTCTTGCTTCGCCGTAAACCTACCAAATTGAACTGCCTTTCTTTGAGCGTAGCTTCACCTTTTATCAACGGCGGTTGTCGTTACTAGAGTCAAACATGCTAGCATTTAACAATGATATTAAGTCTGTTGATTCTGCTGGAACCTGAAGAAATGTTACACCATCCTCATGTTTTCTTCAAACTATGACCGGACACACAGATTTCAGTAAATGGGGTCTTGATCATCTTAAAAGATGGTAATCATGCGAAGGGAACAACGACTGCGCTACTCAATGGAAGAGGTTGCTTAAAATGATTATATGATGAATTATAGCTACCGTTTCTTATAAGGTCATAATTGGGTATAACTGTTCAAAACATAAGTACGTCGCCCAGTCCGAATAGTGTTTAGTGACACCAACTGCTGTACCGATGGGCCCGGGTTCAAATTCAGAAGACATGGATGTGTGTACGCGTATAGTGTCCGTGCAGTAATGCTTGGTAAAGGAGATGAACAAAAGGTTATTAAAAGCAGAGCGCTTCAATTTTCATTCGAACTAATTTACGCTTTCAAATTATTCATAATTTTTTGTATTAAAAGTAGAGTAACAATTCACTTACTTGATTTATTTTTATTAAAAAAGAAAAACTGCTAATTATATTTATAATTGTTAGGAAATCAGTTATTCAACTCACGATTTATATTTTGCTTTTGCTTTTATTCACCATGAATAAATTTTATGGTGGCTGTACTTATCACAAAGTTTTTTAATGTTTATTATTGGCAAACAATATCATTCGCAAAGCTTACGAACTAATACATCCAATTAGCATCTTAATTAGTTTCTGGTGAATATGATATTGTTTAGATTTCTCAAACAACTTGTAACTTTATGGGTTAACAAAGAGAACAACGTAAGTCTTTTTTACCGAATACACCAGATTTTACTGACAGGCGAGTTTAGACATAATGGATGATTTCATTCAAAATTCAGTTTTTTCCCTATATGACAAGATTGCGAATACTTCCTATTGTCTTACGCTCTTGATGGGAAGAATTTTACAGTGCTTTCAGAGAGTAATACTAATAAAGTTTAACAGCTGTGGATCTGTTTTGACGCGGGCGCATTGTACCACTGCATCAAATTTCTCCATAGTAATAAAAATACTATATATCTTCGCATATTTCTCCCTTTCGTTTTACTAAATTTATCGCCAAAAATCGAGAGAGGATAATTATGAGAATAATGTAATTTCCGATGGTCGCGGTTGCGGTAAGAAAAGAAAAGTAGTTTTGGATAAACTAAAAGCAACTTACCAGTATATCTTTTCTTTAAAAAATACATACATTCCAATAAGAATGCAAAATAATATTCACATTTCGATATCTATTGCGATATCTTCATTTCTTCTTCCCCGTAACTTGAATCTTATTGCTGTCTAGGCTACCACTTAGGCCTCAATGATGCATAAATAATTAGAAAAAGTAAATGTGTAGTCGGCTTCATGAAATCATAGGATAAAGATAACAAAATCTCATGTTCTGCATGCATGTGGGCAGTTAAACGTACAGCTTCTACGTGGTTCTAGGAAAAAAACACACCGTAAAAATTTTGGAATGTCCTTCTAACCTAAATGTTACAAGGGAAGACATTCCCTTATACACGAGCATAAAGTCCCGTGCACACAGAACAAAGGGGAGTTTTCGCTGCTTGAGGTAACAGTTAGCTCCTGATTAACTGCGTGAAACGACGATGTGCAAAGATTTTTCTTTGATGATTTTGATTTTAAATAGCTTTTCGTTTGCATTTTATTTCAGAAATAAAGGTTTTCATACCTTTAACTTCGCTTTTCCAATTTTCGTGACACTATGATATTACAACAGAAATGTCAGTTAGTGATTGATTCGCTGGGATAAATCGGTTCTCGGCTGGGATCGCTTGAATGAATCAGTTATAGCTGGGGGATCGCTGGGATGAATCGCTGCGATGTATCAGTAATTTCTGATTGATTTTGAAGGTAAATGTTTGGATTATACTACATTACTTACATACTGAATACGGAAGAGATCAATTGCCGGTGTTATATATATTTTTACTCTGAAACTTTAATTACTGAACTTTTACATACTAGATTTTAATTTATAAGGTACGTACAGTTTATTGAGCATTTCGAAGCAGGAAACACGAGAAATCGGCGAAGGTAAAGTCAGAATTCGGACTCCGAATCTTCCGATGGCTATACAGATGTGCTGCTAATTATATAACAAAGGTAAGAAGTGGGGAGGGCAAAAACTCCTTACAGATGGTATTATAATTACATTTAAACTAAATCTCTGAGTAACCTTACTAAACTAATTAAGTTTTGTCTCAAACCTACAAAATCAACTAAAATATTTAGTTTTCTTTCAGCTTGAAGTTGCAATTGAGAAATTTCAGATGCTTGTAACCCGATAAAACTGTCAAAGCTCAGTTATTTACAGTTCAAATACAGTCAACATCTGCAACAGTTAGCTTCAAAGGACCGAAAAGTTTTGTTCGTTATATCTGATTCGATACTAAAAAAAATGGATCATGTCACAAAATAGTGGGAAAGTTGGTTGATAAATCATGCAGAAAGATTTCTTTTGCAATGGCCAAGCGCTTTATTCAATAGCCATTAGCCTTTCGCCACTACAAGGGCCGGAACTGATATCCATTTCTTTATTGAAGGACCTAATAGGTGCCACCGTTGCCTCCTATAAGGGGACGGACAGTTTCAACGATGCTTTTCCGAGATTCGAACCAGGGCCCATCGTTACGGCAGTAAAGGTCACTAACCGCTATACTGGCTGGGTGGCTACAGAGAAAGATTTGTTAGCCTCTTCTAAAAAGTATTCATAGTAACTTAAAAAAACATTAAAAGTTAATTGCAATTACTATTAGATGTAACTGCGTTTCTTTTTCGTTGTCTTTCAGTTTCACAATATGATAATAATTTTTCACGAAAAATTACATAGCATAAAAGTCACGGCTTAGGGACGATGGGCCCATCCATGACGCATTTCCATCTATGGATCTGCATATTCCCTCAGTTACACATTTCCATTCATAAAGTAAGCATTTATAATTAGGCCTACTGGCAAAAGAGGCTCGAAATCTCAACATAATCATAATAAAGTAAATGTCAGGTGTCTCGGACGCAAAATAACATGGTCAGATACAGATTGAAGGAACATTCAACTCCAATAAAGCACCAGCTCCATAACGTCAGTGGAGATCAACTTATAACTAAACCCATAGTGAGGCTCAGAACTGTGGCCATCACAGAAGATTCAAAATTGACAGACAGGGTAGGAAAATCTAAAGAAACTGTGTGATTACTTCCAGAACACAGAATTGACAATAGCACGCATTTTGGATTATCTGGCCATCCTTGCTGAATCGTTAAAAATTGGGATCTTGTTTAAGAGATCAAAACTCTACGATAATAATATTTTGCAGATTGTCAGAGCTGTCATCTTCGCCCATGGCACTATTTGAACAGGCTTTATCAAGGACACGATAACAACAACAAATATTACTAAGCATCAGATTTCAATAGACTTCTATCTGACAACTTACGTATTTTCCACCCACGGCCGAGCGGTAAAGTCGCTGAACACTGGTAGTTCGGTCCGAAGTTAGAATTCCACAAACAGGTTGACTGCATGGGCGTTTTTGTGTTTTTCCCCATGTGTAACGTGTACACTAGCCAGATTTCCGTAGAAAGTCCTCCATGAAGGTATTTCTCCCCTTAGGCAGATAGCTCTCGAGGCTTTGCCATAATCACATAAAAACAAACCAAACTGACAGCTGAGAGAAAGAAATCGAATGGATATTCGAAGAACCGACACAAGATCTTTGTCTCAATAGATCAGGAATGTCGAAGGGGGTCGGTACTGACCCACTGGAAGTCGATAAAATCTTAAAAAGGGATTGACCATTTAAAAAGGGTCGATAATCGACATATGTAATATTGTGATAGAACATTTTCTTGAAGTTGACAATCAAATGGTGACAAAATTAATAAAATTATAATATATATTATATATATATATATATGAGAAAGACCTTGATGTCTCTTCTTTGCAGTTTGTTTTATGTAGTGTTATACAATGAATGTATATATATATTCATTGTCATTGAAAATCCGTCATTGAAAAGGATTGAATTTTCTCATGCTTCCAAGATATTGAAAATTTGAATGTGCCAGCATGGCACATAGCAGCCAAGAACTGCGATGTGTCTCATGTTGATATTATGATGAAAGAAAAGATGATTATATTAAAGAAGCATGTTCGAGAAAAAGTCTTATTCAAAACACATGGATACGCTTTGGAATTTTAAAGTTATCAAGGAGAAATATTTCAGAATAAAAGCTGTTAACGAAACAGCGTTACTGACCTTGTAGAAATAGGTATAAATTTGACGCAATTAGAGGCTGTAATTTTGTTTTCTCAAAACTCTTTTGCATTTATGAAGCAGCGCCGGTATTATGTAAACCACAGCAACCTCAGTAATTCAGTCTCTCACTTTTCCTAAGCCCGAGTTAGTCGTGTTGTTTTATCATCGGCAGCCAAACGTAACCGCCAGTTCTTCGTGAGTTTACAAGTCGTAAGAACCTACGTAAAGGTCCTCTAGCAGATATTGCATTAAAAGTAATAATTCAGAATTTTTCAAGAAACAGGATTCTTAGCAGTTCGGTTTGATAGAAGGCGAAAACCGGTGTCAGAGAGATTTTGTCATGTGGGACAAAACTTGAGAACAGCTAATGACAACCTAGTCTCTTTTTCTGATTTATTTAATTTTTCTTCGACGCATAAATAAAAATGCAAATGTTTGTATTCAATAATTAATATAAATGTTTGTATTAACGATAAACTTCTTTATTTCTTACTACAGAGTGACATTTGATGGCGTTTTGATTGTGATAAACTTGCAGTAGACAGAAATGATTAGAAATACTCTTTAACACGGATTGTGGATACTCATCGGATACTCATCTTCCAGTTTTTATATTACGACCAAAGGTGCGTTTTCTTTATTTACATACATATACACGTTCCGATAGCATTTGAGCTGGTTCATTTGAGTTAAAGATATTTAAAAACAACATATCTTTAGAATTTCCGATAGAATTTCCTTTAGAACTTCCGAATTTCCAATAGCGCTGGAGATAAAAATTATTTTTTTTTCGTACAGTGTTGACATTGCTCGCTTTCAAATCGTTGAGTTAGTAACCTTTTACATTCGTTAAGGTTTTACAAAATATGAAATACACAACAAAATATTTAAAAACAGTATATCTTTAGGATTTCCGATAGACAGCCTCGAGCGCCGGAGATAATTTTTTTCTTAAGTGTTGCGCTGCTCGCTTTGAAATCGTTGAGATTGTTAATAAAAAATTCATTAAAGTTTTACAAAATGTGAAATAGATAATAAAACAAATTCCAAATTCCAAATTTGGACGTCAGGTATCCATGTTCGGGTGGAGGATTACGTTATTCAAAATTGGATGGCTCTATTTACCGCCGTTTCTTGACAATGCGGGAAACATACGTACGTACATTCATGCAGATTTTTCATTATTTAATTTCTTTAAATATAATACAGAACTCTAATATTTGGTGCAACAATTTGAAAAGTGATTCGCCGCTTATGTGAAACGCTTCAAAATGCCGTTTTGAGACTAATAGTTCTTCTGGGTTACCGCCCTTCGGGCTAAAAATATTTATTTTCAAAACTTTATAAATTAATTAGCTCAATTTACAGAATGCTCTGGCGCTTTATTCATCTTCTTTTTTAATAGTAATATAAATAATGTAAATCCGAATTTCAAATAATTAAAATCTTGAAAGTTTTGCAATACAGTATTTACAAGAACACATAATCGAAATTTATAAATCTATTTTTATAATACAAACAATTTCTTGCTGGCCGCATGAAATTGCTTCGTAGGAAGCATGCGCACCGCGGACCTCCAGTGTGAGAATTTCGTCTCACGATATATAGAGAAAGTGCTGTATTTAAAACTAAAATGAAAAATTGATTCTAAAATTAGATTTGGTCGGTAGAACTGAATTTCAGGTATGGATAAAAATTCATTAAGAAAAGATGATGTTTTCTACGTAGTTTTAAGTCTTCTTTTTATTTGATTTCTCTGAAAAAAACTCGACGCCTTACAAATGATGTCTAGAACAAAATCTATCGAAAGAAATCGTATACAACATCTAAATGAGTTTTTCCAGTTAGACGGTAATAATCTTATCTAGGAAAAATATTGGTTAAAAAAGCAGAATGGTTTTATCTATGAAGTCTTAGCAGTTCTACTAGTAAAATGATAAAGTAAGGCTATTTGTGTTTACAAGAAGGGTTGTAAATAAAAAACATTTTTTTTCTGCAACAGAAAGTACTCAGAACCAATTCGTTTTTTTTTTTCGGGAAAATTTCTTCAGATTCTATGAGAAAAACGTTTTGTTTCGGACTGTATTACCTCGGATATCTTTTGTGAACGATGATGTTTTCACTTTCAGCGGATTCCACTTTAATCATCTGGCATTTGAGAAAGAAGCCCTTCCGCAGCGTTTCGCAATGCGTCATTGTTGTTGACAAGAAGTCCAGTCTTTTATTTCAGTGTAGTAGACTTATAAGTAAAGATAATTAATCTGCTATTCTGAGATAGTTCAATAATATTTCACAGTTTCCAAGTTCCAGTCCTTCCAAGTCAAAGGAAGCTTAAGACAAGCAATACGTAACGTTATTCGAAAGGTTTAAATTTTATTTGTCACTAGGATAAAATATATTTAATAAAAGTAATATGAAAAAAATATTGTAGCTGCAATTAAATCTCGATTAACTAGAATAATATGTGAATGATGTCCTTGATTAATATGAAATTGCAGTTAATCTGATGGTAGGTGAAAACCGCAAAATAAAGGATTAATTCACATCGTAATTAATTTAAAACCTTAAGTTGTCAGGACTGAGTGTTCGGTGCCTGTTCTTGGCGAACATATTCGTGAATTAAACTAAGTCCTGATCTTGAACAGGGAGCTGAATGCAGCTGTGTTCTGTGGTAGAAAACTGTGGTTAAGTGGTAGAAGAACTGCACTTGAGAAGGATTTAAAATCCTCTTTTATTAAACCACAATTATTTACAGCCACTTCCCAACTCGGGAGGGATACAGAAAATAACGACCGCACTTGGGTCTAAACTGAAAAATCAAATAATTTAAACTAAAAGTTAAGTAGAAATTAAATTGTCGTTGCTTACAGAGCTCTAAACGCGAGGTTAGCCTCTATGCTAGAGGGTGCGTAGCAAGATTTAATTGATACTAACGCACTTAGATTTACTGCAATAAGTAATAACGTAACAGCGCTACGGCTTAGAATTTAAATATTAGCTGGTCAGGCGAACGTCGAACAGAGTAGCAGTGGTCTGAGACTAAAAGCTCTCTCACCTGAGAGGTTCCTACCTATCGCTTAAATATAAACTTGGCTCCACTTCAAATTAGCATAAAGCTGAAACGCGCACTTATTCTAACGGGAAGTTGAAATAAGAACAGATAGAAAAAGGCAAATTAAAATAAAACTTTGTTAGTTTAACTAAAACCTTACAAAGTGACTTCCTTGTATAGCCTATTAAATCATACACATTTTTTGCTGCAGTTCATTTAAACTTATTCCCTCGAATTATTCTAACTTAATTAACCGATCTCTCGAGGCAAGCTGAAAATGACATTAAAGATTGCAAATTCTGAAGTTATATATTCTGCTCAATTTTGGTCGTACGAGAGTTAAACTTCTTGTATTTTTATTCTTTTATAACGAGCATAAAACTTTCCCATGCATAAATATAGGAATCGGGTGACCACGCTGAAAGTTAGTTTCCGTTGCCCTTTTGGTATTACCGATTACAGTAAAAGAAGGATATGCATCAATAGATGTTACAGCAGTCCCATGTACTAAATTTCAGCTTTCTACGGCTAATAGTTTTTGAGCTATGCGAGATACATACATAAGTACGCAGATACGTATGCATGGATGACGTCAGAAAAAAGCGCCTTTTGAATCCATTTTACAATCCGTTTTGGAAAAAGCAAGTATTTATTCTGTTCGCACGTATAGATGTCATACAAAAAAATTGTCTAAATGGATTCGGTAACAGTCAAAATGAAGATATCAGATGGAATATGATACATGAAAGTTTTCATACAAAGAACGTAAAAAGACTGTAGGGAATCTGTTTCAGGTTATTTGACTACGAATAAACGATTCGTTAGAATGCAGCTGTTTCTTTATTTGGGGTGAGCAGCCTTTTGTCTTCTTTACAAGCATGTGTAAATATATTTGAGTCATTTCATTTATCAAAATCCTCCACAAAGACTTTCTTACCCTTAGGCAGATAGCCCTCGTGTGCTCTGCCATAATCAACTAAGTGAAGCCAAACGAAAACCTCTTTACAAGCATCGCCCACCTGGCAATGGAAACAAAGGCAAGAGGATAAAACTTCTTCAGCCTTATGCATCACGATAGCTTCCGCAACAGATAGAACTCACAGTACAAAGTCTGTACTCAATTTTAAAGGTCACGATGCTCACGATCGCATGTGCCAACCCGGCAGTGAATAATTGCATAATTTCTGCTACAAATATCACTAAATATTGTTGCGTTTTCCTGCGACAGTATCTTTGAATAATCACTTAGTGTGTAGTGTTCTGTAATGTATAATTAAACCTCGTCATCCGCGACCATGAGCCAAAACACGCATGCGCCATTCGAATGGACTTATTCTCAAAATAGCATGGAAGGACGGGGATCGAACTTACTGCCTCGAGCATGTAAATTCTCTCTTTCCGGAGAAGAGAAGATTTTCCTGTGACCTTTCACGTCGTAGCAAAATAATAACTCCTTTTGGACGAGTCTATGTGTTTCGGCAGAATGCCAGCCAAGGTTGTGTTTGAGACGGTCGAACTATATAGAAGCTCATCTGAATGTCCGTAAGACCCTATTAGACTGCAAAGTACGTTATCGCTTTTATCTGAAGCAAATGATTAAGCATTACAGTTAAGTTCCCTTTTTTTAATTCTTAAATGAACAGAAGGAACTAACTATTTGTGTTACAGATGGACCTCCATTACTTGAGGTTATTTAACAAGGGGTCAGGTACCCTTTGAGGGTAAAAAAAATCAAATTTTTTTTATTGTTTTATATGAAAGAGGTAATTAATAGGAACATTTTAAAACAAAGCGCATAAACCAATTCCCACTAG
Organism: Stegodyphus mimosarum; assembly: GCA_000611955.2. Classification (NCBI taxonomy): domain Eukaryota; kingdom Metazoa; phylum Arthropoda; class Arachnida; order Araneae; family Eresidae; genus Stegodyphus; species Stegodyphus mimosarum. The sequence goes on along the minus strand of KK114218.1, from coordinate 12,535 downwards.
AACGAAAGTTATCGAGGAAGAACCGCGGCCCAATTTTCAAAAGTCAGGATCGAGGCGTTTGTTTACCTTTTTTTCACAGCTGGTTATTTATAGCTGCGCTCGTGAAGAGTGGTTATAAACTTCGTTTATAAAAGCAATCTAACATTTTTCTTGTAATGGCTTGGAAATAGATATATTTAATAATTATTTAATTCTCACTGCTTTTTCTAGAGGAAGAAAGTAATACATTAACTTTCATTCACTCATTCAGTTTGTTTTGCTTGCGAATTATACAGCGTGTGCTCTATTCTGCGAGAGATTTCTCGATATATTTTCCTTCATTTTATAATATAATTAAATATTTGTATCGAAAATTCATTCCTAAGAATGAAATGAATAGGCTAGAAGGTAAAGTGACGCCAAAACGATCATCTGGCAATAGAAATAAGAAGAGAAAATTCACTGGTAATTAATCCACACTCGAAAGCATGTTACATAAAGGCAAAACATATTCACCTGGTGCATTTTAAATATATACGCATTACTTTTTTTTTGTTTTTGGAAACTAACTTATATTATCCATTTTTACAACCTGCGTTGTATAATTTTAGAGAATTTTAAGTAATTTTATTCAATTACCACTCAGTATGAAAAAAATTAAACTCTAAATCACTAGCCTGGGAAAAAAGTGAATTCATGTAAAAATTGTAAATTTTTTGGTCAGTGAGTTAAAGTTTTCGTTTCATATTTTCACGACTGTGTGAACTTATTTTCTTTTTAGATGTTTTTATACTGAAGTATCCATATATAAATAATTATATCATATATTTGATTTAATATGAGCACTTATTTTTCTTAAATAAAGCATATTTGTTTGATAAAAACATACTTTTATCTTTAAAGTCAATTTTCTCAAAACTATGATTTTACTCACTTCGCGCAGCATTTCTCTGAAACGGCTAATCTAAAGTGCACCAAATTTTATATGGATGCTTATATGCTAGATATGCTTAATATGATGAACCAGAATGTTTCTTATGTAAAAATTTTTAAATTGTAGCTAATTTATGCCTAAACAATTTGATAAAAATTAAAATTTTGTTTATAAAAATTATTTTTGTTGGAAAGGAACATAAATAAAATATTGGAAAGGAACATTTAAATAAAATAAATCTTCGTCATTTTAAAGATACATTATTTTTCTACCATATGAAAAAAAATTGGGTTCCTCTTATGCTTTATATAGTTCCAATGTTGCGCGCAGTGAATTTCAAAATATTAGCTATAAAAAAAGGCTCTGCATTAAAATATTTATTTAAAAGTTTTACTAATGCACATGACTTATTTAGTAATCTTAAACAAATAACTAAGAGTACCACAATATGTGTTAGAAATTTCATTTTTATGGGACTATTAGTTTTGGAGATACATCACTTGTAATTTGAGTAATTTTTTGACATATTTTACCATTCAAAAGATACCTGACCCCTTAACATAAGTTGAGATTAAATTTGAAATGTAGGTAGCGCAGTTTAAGACTACACATAAAATCGACTACTTAAGTTGTAGAGACATAAGGTTACTTCAAAGCAGGAGATGAGAAAAATGAGCAACGCCTTCGCCGGGAATCGAATCACGGACCTCTAGTTTACTAATATACATTCTAGTAACTAATATACATTGTAGTAAAGACTACGGAAAGGTGAAGCTAAAAGTAAAATTTTAAATCATAATTAACTGGTTAATTATAATAAAATCCTACAAATGAGCAGGAAGAAATTGGTAATTTATCTTTATCTTCTCTATTATTAAATAACGAAGAATTTGTACATATGTATATACGTACGTATGTTTCCCGTATTGTTAAAAAACGATGTCTGCTAGAGCTCCCAAATATTGAGTACACATAGTTCTCCACACGAACATGTTCATCTTAAACCCGAATTTTAAATTCTTAGTTTTCTATTTATTTCATTCTTCGTGTAAATTTATTGAATTTTTATTAACAAACTGAACGATTTGAAAGCAATGTATTATTACTGCTTGTAAAAAAACATTTGCATCTCCCTGGTGGCAGTATGTTGCCATTCGGCAAAGATGTATATCTCAAATTTATTCAACAGACTTGGCTATTTAAATGCGCTACGTTTCCACTAACGGAGATCAAATACGTTATCCCGGTGGTCTTAAAATTAGGGGTCGCGATCCAGTTTAGGCTCACAAGTTTGCAAAAAGACTGAATAATTGGGGTTCTAACTTATTAAAAATTTCTGAGGATTTGGGGTAGCAATACGAGTCGAGCAACTAAATAGAATCGTGATACTAAAATGTTTGGGAACCACTGCTTTAGCGCTTTTTCTTTGCCATTTGGCAAAAGAGTAAGGTATTTAACTTGAATGCGTCTGTTATTAATTAAAAAGCTGATCACACTGATAAAAAATTAGCGCAGTTCTTAACAATATTTTTTCAAAATTTCATTGACTTAAATACAAATGCGTTCAATTCATGGTATGTTCAATTCATTAAGAACATTATATACTTCACTGAAATTACGGTCGGTTCACCCATTAAAATGGCTCCATACTTGTTGTTTTTTATAACAAATATTTCAGGCAGCGGCCCTAGTGAAGGCCGAGTAATAAAAAATTCACTACCCAGAGAAAAATGAATAGCTTTAAATAGCTCAAAGGAAAGCGGATATTAAGGAAGTCTACCTTTTTAGCGCATGGGAAATATTATGAATTCCCAAATTACTTAGAAAATAAACTCAAAGACGTATTTCAGCTTTGAGCAGCTACTCTCACCGCTAATCGAGAACTAAGTCGTCTCGAATCTCGGATCAAATTTATATAGTGTAACACGGGCTTCTAGAAGCTTCCGGAAAAGTTGGTCATAAGACTTCCTCAAGAAGTCGACAGGAAATCACTGAATGTTGCCAATTTAACGACAAGTTTGGTTTGGTTTGGTTTGGTTTGGTTTAAGTGATTACAGCAAAGCCTCGTGGGCTATCTACCTAAGGTGAGGGAGCCTTCGTGAAGGACTTTTAAGGAAAAGTGGCTCGTATGGGACATGGGGGAAAAATTGCGATAACGTTCACGCAGCAAAACCTATTCGCTGGGATCCGAACCCCTCGGACCGAACTACAGTGTCAGCGTCTTTAACACTCGGCCACTGACGTGCCCCTTGAAGACAAGAATTATCGCTGAAACGTTCTATCAGAGCTATTTTCGCAATTTAATCGCTGCTGGATTCAAAATCACAAGATCTACAATTATATACGAGATAAGTATTTAGTGCAAAACATGTATCCACAAATTTTATTACGCATAAATGAACCTTGAAATTATAACCTAAATTTCCACAATTAAACAAATAAATAAAGCAATATATATTATTAACAGAATATGAGAAAACACATATTGACATAAACTTAAGGCACCTCAAAAGAACTGTGTTTACTAATGCGTTTTAAGAACATCATGGTGTTCAAACTCAAGGGAAAAAGGTGGGTTAAAATTTCCTCTTTTTTTTACCGTTCAGTGTTTATATATTCCGGATAATGAATAGCTAAATGAAGCACAATCCCCTACAATGCGTAATTTAATTTTCCATGATAGATAAAAACAACTCCAAATATTACCGCTGTTACTACACGCATTTTTCTTCTCATTTTCCTATTTCTCATACGCAACTTAGTTTACACTCAAGGACAGTAATTTTCCTATCATTTTCGAAATAAAGAAATTTAACATTTTCTTTTAGTTACAGCGAGGTTAATTTTCCTCTCAGATAATCGAGTGTTGATTGTATGCCATTTTGCAGACTATATCATATTTCATCGCATTTTTCCTGCTTCTTTTGTACTAATTTTTAAAAATCGAAAACCGAGACAGAAAAATTAGACGAATAATTTAGCTTCCGAAGGACGCCGTTACACTTAAGAACATAGTAAATGAAAAGTAGTCGTGGATAAACTACTTTTAATTATCACAACGTTATATCTGTAAAAGAAACCTACATTCCAACAAAAATGCATAGGAATATTGTATTTAGATAGGTAATTTTAGTAGAATTATAGTTAAAATTGTTGTATTTTTCTGGGTAATGTAGCGCGAGACAAATTTAAAAGAAAGCTATGCCGAAAAAGTAAGAACACAGCGGCACGTCACCTAACATTGAATAAATGGGTAGTAACCATATTTCCACCCTCGTATTGCTTTCAAGTTATTCCGAGAAGCATAATGTACTAGAAATATAACGCGGCCGATTGAAAACTATTTAGGGTCGAAGAGAGAGCATCTGCTCTCAAGATACGTTTAAAGATCCAGAGAATAAAACGCGTATACAAAACACGATATTATATGACTGTTATCAAGTTTAATTTCGACGAAAATGAAATGTTGCTTGAATCAATTGAATACGATGTGGAACACGAAACGAGCAGTGAAACAAATAAGGCTATGACTCTGTAGAGACATTTAATTATTTCGAAGCAGGAGTCATGAAAAATGAGCAATGCCCTCGCCGGAATTCGAACCTCAGACCGCTTGAATACGCGCCGAACATTACACCAAATTGACATGCTAAATAGGCAGGAGAAATACGTTATATACTCCCCCCTTTTAAAGGCCGACTGGGGATTAGAGGACCCACTCGCTAAATCCTGGTGGTGATGAATCCTCACCCACCACCTTTTTTAGTTCGGGCGCCACTGTAGAGATATTAGGTTATTGTTTAGTTAGCTGCTATTGTTATGGTTGCGAGTTCAAAGTGAGATCGAATTAGCTTTCTCTTTAGATACGCGTTGCATTGCGTTGTATTTAACGTCTTTAGTAGTTCGAAGTATAACTACTGATTATACTGCGTGATATTCTGAACACTTGTACGAATATCTCTGAGCAAAAGTTCTGATACATTTCTTTTGATAAGAATAAATGTTATTAACCTAACTAGATGAAGAGTGATCCAGTTCTGTCTCTTCAAATCATAATGATATATTAACACTTTATCAAGTAATATTTATTTGCCCTGCTTGAAATTTTCTGTCGCTTTCGTTTTATGGTTTAAAGTTACATTTTATTCTCTAATGGTATGTCTTTTATTCGGATGCATTTTTAATCTGTATGCGCAGGTATTAACTTTTTCGGAGCCGGAAACGGGATTCAGATCCCGGATTTTCCAATTACTAGCGAAGAGAGGAATATAAAAGAAAATTCCTTATATTCTCCCCCACTTAAATGTTGACTGATAGAGGCATAAGACAAGTGTTGAAGACAATTTAGTGTGAGTGCCTTCGCTGAGACCGTTAGAATTATCAGAGCCAGGAGATGCGAGAAATCAACTGTGCCTTCGGCGGGAATTACAACTACGTGTCTTCCAATACTTAGCTAGATGTACTACCACTTACACTACGCGAGTAAACACGAGAGAAGTGACTGTTCCCTACATATTACGCTAATTCAATCTAATACATTCTGTTGGATCTGACTGGGAGCAGAAAGGTAAATTATTTATTTTCGGCATATTTTATCTTAATTACAAATAAATATGTAATCACAAAAATTATTTAAAACTGACTCAGTTACTTTTGAAAGCTGATCTTAGTTTTGTTTTGAATTGTTTGACCAATCTTCTGCTTTTAAACGAAAAGAATAATAAAAAAAATATGCAATGAATTTACATAGAATTTACATCTTTCGGTATATCGTCCTCGAGGGACTTGGTGTCCGAGCGAAGCAACGCCTGTTTCTATTCGCACATTTTCTAGATTTAAATCTTTTTTAAACCGGAAAAAAGTTGGTGCTTTTTAAACTGCAAAATAGTTTGGATCTTTGTCATCCCAACATCTACAGCCTGCAATAAGAGAAGATTTTGTTCAATTTTCGATTCAATTACATTTAGACCTTAGCGTTTTGTTCTTAGTGATTTCGTTCAATTTAGAGCTTAGCGATTTTGTTCAATTACATTTAGAACTTAGTGTTTTGTTCTTAGTGATTTCGTTCAATTTAGTGATTTCAATCAATTTAGAGCTTAGTGATTTTATTCAATTTAGTGTTTTGTTCTTAGTGATTTCGTTCAATTAGTGATTTCATTCAATTTAGAGCTTAGTGATTTTATTCAATTACATTTAGAGCTTAGTGTTTTGTTCTTAGTGATTTCTTTCAATTTAGAGCTTAGTGATTTTGTTCAATTACATTTAGAGCTTAATGCTATGTCCTCTGGGAATTGGACACGCTAAACGAGGCACATTGAAAGAAGGACCAGAACATGGAAATAAAGTGCATGGCGGGGACTGTTCGGACTAAGGGGAACACTTTTCACTATTATTGTACATGTTAGGCATATAGATATATTAAAGACAGAATATGAACACAGGTACAAATGTAAGGATGAAATCTGAACAAATACAATGCAAATCATGAAATATATTAAATGTGTGCTGGATTAATCCTAATATTAAATAATATTAAAAAACAAAACAAAAAATAATAAAAGTCTGAAAGGTCTCAGATTTTACATTACGTCCAAAGGGGCGTTTTTTTAACGTTTTGTGTGTTGCCTTTATTTATTAAATATCATGTTCTTCGCACTTAAACCATAAAATTCAGTTAGAAATATCGAAAATAATTTTAAAGTGAGCATATCTTTAGAATTTCCGCGTGCTGGAGATAAAAATATTTTTTCCTTAGAGTGTTGCCATTCCTCGCTTTAAAATCTTCGATTTTGTTCATCAAAAATTAGTTAAAGTTTTAAAAAATATGAAATAGATAATAAAACAAATTCCAAATTCGGGCTGCTAGATTGGCATATTCGGGTGGAAACGTACGTTATTCAAAATTGGATGGCTGTAGGTATCGTTGTTTTACCACATTTGGAGAAATATATATAAATTTATGCAGATTTTTCATTATTTAATTTCTTTAAATATGATACAGGGCGATAACATTTGGTGGCAACAATTTGAAAAGTGAATCGGACATTTATAGTAAATCAACGCAAAACGAAAACAAAAGTCCTTCAGAAACAAAGCCCCTTTGAACTAAAGACAAAAAAACAAGACTTTAAGAAGACATTATCAAAAGGTTATTCCAGTCAACAGTTTTCAGGTGTACCGCAAGCCACTTCTTTTCACGCATTCTAAAAACAAAATCCAACAAGTCCCCAACCCATTCTGAGTGCAAAGAAAGTAGCGGATATACACTGAAGTGACAAAAGTCATGGGATACCTCCTAATATTTTGTTGGTCCTCTTTTGCCCGGCGACGTGCAGCAACTCGACGTGGCATGGACTCAACAAGTCGTTGGAAGTCCCTTGCAGGAATATTGAGCCATGCTGCCTCTATAGACGTCCATAATTGTGAAAGTGTTGATGGTGCAGGGTTTTGGGTACGAACTGACCTCTCGATGGTGTCCCATAAATGTTCGATGGAATTCATGTCGGGCGATCTAGGTGGCCAGATCATTCGCTGGAATTGTCCAGAATGTTCTTCTAACCAATCGCGAACAATTGTGGCCCGGCGACATGGCGCATTGTCATCCATAAAAATCCCATTGTTGTTTGAGTACATGAAGTCCATGAATGGCTGTAAGTGATCTCCAAGTAGCTGAAGGTATCCATTTCCAGTCAATGATCGGTTCAGTTGCACCAGAGGACCGAGTCCATGCCATGTAAAAACAGCCCAGACCATTATGAAACCACCACCAGCTTGAACAGTGCCTTGTTGACAACTTGGGTCCATGGCTTCGTGGGGTCTGCGCCACACTCGAACCCTTCCATCAGCTCTTACCAACTGAAATCGTGACTCATCTGACCAAGCCACGGTTTTCCATTCGTTTAGGGACCAACCGATATGCTCACGAGCCCACGAGAGTCGCTGCAGGCAATGTCGTGCTGTCAGTAAAGGCACTCGAGTCGGTCTTCTGCTGGCATAGCCCAAGGAAGACAAATTTCTCCGCACTGTTCTATCGGACACGTCCCTCGTACGTCTCATATTGATTTCTGCGGTTATTTGACGCAGTGTTGCTTGTCTGCGAACGATGACAATTCTACGCAGAGGTCGCTGGTCTCTGTCGTTAAGTGCAGGTGGTCGGCCACTGCGCTGTCCATGGTGGGATGTTATGTCTGAAATTAGATACTCTCGGCATACTCTTGACACTGTGGATCTCGGAATGTTGAATTCCCTAACGATATCCGAAATGGAATGACCCATGCGTCTAGCTCCAACTACCATTCCGCGTTCAAAGTCTGTTAATTCTCGTCGTGCGGCTATAATCACGTCAAAGCCTCTTCACATGAATAACTTGAACACAAATGAAAGCCCTGCCAAAGCACTTCACATTTATACATTTTATACGCGATACTACTGCCATCTGTATAATTGCATATTGCTATCCCATGACTTTTGTCACTTCAGTGTATATCAGTTTGACAGCTAGCAAACACGTAAGTTAATTAAATTCATTTTCTGACCTTAATTTATATTATGTAAATTTCCTTTTTCATACATTCTTAATATTTCACTTCAGTCTTATGAGAATTTTTTTTGCGTACACTTGTTCTTCCTTGTTTATTTTTTTAACAAAATTTGTATTGTTTTAACATGATCAAAGGCGAAAGTTTCGGGGAGTAATTTTTTCAAGCACAAAAATAAAACTCACTCTTATAAGAATTATATATTCCGATTTCAAGATTGCATTTAAAACTTGACAGAACCGCCAATTTCATACTCATTTTTAATTAGCGATTTGAATAACTCAATCTTGCCAAAAGCTTTTTTAGTCTTGATTCCTGAGAAAAAGACGAAACACTTTCTCATTTATTAATTATTGTTAATTGATTGGAAGTTAGTTTTTTCCCCTTGAAAACTCAACTAATTTCCGGTCAATGACGATAATTATTTAGTTTGTTTGAATTTTCGCTTTAAATTATTTCTTTTTAATAATTACATTTTAACTACGCTAATGAGTAAACTCATTTCAATGAAATTCTAACTAATTTTATCAAAATAGATAATACATAAATTAATCTACTGGAAATATATGTGTGTGTGTGTGCTTGTATGCGTGCTTATGAATCTACTTATCTAAAATTACTGAGTGATAAAAATTAGCTGCTAAATATTGTAGATAAGCAAATAAAGCTGTGTGAATTATAAGAATGCGTGGGCGATGCAAAGCTATTTGGAGATTATTCAGAATTTCAAAATGCTATTATCAAGGCTCCGTTTGATAGATTTAGGTCTACCAGCGGCCAAGCGGTAAAGACGCTGAACACTGGTAGTTCGGCCCGAGGTTTGAATCTCGCGAACGGGCTGGCTGCATGGGCGTTTTCGTGGTTTTCCCCATGTGTAACGTGTATGCGAGCCAGTTTCCCTTAGAAAGTCCTCCACGAAGGCATCCCTCCCTTTAGGCAGATAGCCCTCGTGTGCTTTGCCATAATTGATTAACCTAACCTAACCTAACCATTTGATAGATTATAGGAATTGAATCTGGCAAAGAACACTAAAACTATCTGCCTGAAAATAGATTTGCCTTCACGGAGAAACTGGGTCACATTCATGTTACACATGTGCAATTTGCATACGCGGCTGTTTTTCCCTAACGTCCACCACGAAGGCATCTCTCCTATTAAGAAGGTACTCTTCGTGTGCTTATCGCAATCCAAACAACGCATGTTTTCTTTTATTACACCTTTATGAAGAGTGCAAAGATCAGAATTGTCTCAAATTCGTAAGGCTATTATTTAAATTAACCAGTTTTTATGGCTTCAGTCTTTACTATAACTTCCCCTTTCCATTTCTTCACCAGAACGCAAACGAAATAGCAAGTATATAAAATGAAGTTTTTGGAGTTCCAGACCAACTAAAAGCCCACGAATTATTATCTTCATAATGTAATTTAAAAGTTTAAATTACTGAATTGTTAACTGTGGGTTATGGTTTTTAAATTATATTTTAATAAAAATACTGCCCATTGCAAAGAGGTCCACAGTTTGTTCCATGCCGACTACAGGTTTATTTCTTTTGAATTCCTTCCCAAGAATGGGTGAAGAGAACTCTTGATATTTCTAGATTTTAATTAAAGAATGACTCTTCCAATGACAATTAGAAGGTTTTCTATAAGATTAATCGGAAGAAATGGAAAGAGCGAAGATCTGAAAGGATTCAGATTTGAACGTCGCACCTGAGACTTGGCTAAGGTTTTTATCCTCTCGCTGAGTATCATCATAGTTTACCACTTTGTAGCTGAACTGACTCCAGCTAACACGTTTCTACACTTACGCTACGTAAAACTTTTATGTTACATACAATGCGATACAGAATCACAAAATTTTTAAAAATAGCATGGCAGCATATGTTTAGAATTCTCAATACGTGTGTGTGTTGACATACATTTTTCTATTTTTTTTTCAGACTTATCTCAGTTTATCATAACGATGATAAATTTTCGTAATGAGACGACTTACAAAACTTACTTTTTATTGCCCCTTTTGAGAGTTTATTTATTAAATATCACGCTCTTCGTACTTACGTAATATAAAATTCAAGATTTAATTTAAATTAATCGTATTAAAAAATACAAAAAAGTACTTAATAACTGCATTTATTTGTTTTAAATCGCTTAGTTTGTTATTCAGTTATTCAGATTAAATCTGAAAATTTAATAGATTAGGTTTTATTGAATCTCAACAGGCTCGCGTGTAGAAAATAAATGTATTTTATTTCGAACAGTGGCAACACATTACTTTCACACACTTAAATTTGTTTATTGAAACTGAAAAATAACTGTCTTATATTTTGCGGAATGGTATCAATCGTGCCTCCTCGAGATAAAAAATATCCTATTTCGAACAGTAGGATTGCTGCTAGAAAGAGGCAACGGTGGCCGCCTATTAGGTGCCTCCGCAATAAAATGGCCACCACATGTGGCCTTAGAAGTAAAAGCATATATTTTGTCAAACAACAATGAAAAGATTCATCGGCAGTAAAAAGTTATAAATTTCTCCCACCTTCTTCCCATGCCTTCGTGGTGTAGTGGTCAGTACACTCGACCCGTAACCGAGAGGTCCGTGGTTCGATTCCTAGCGAAAACATTGCTAAATTTTTAACATCTCCTGCTTCCTAAATAACCTAATGACTCTACACTGGCACCCGAACTAAAATGGTGGTAGGTGATGATTTTCCACCACCGGGATTTGGCGATTTGGTCTCCTAATACCCAGTCGCCCTTTAAAAGGGGGAGTATGTAAGGTATTTCTCCCACTTTCTTCGCATGCCTTCATGGTGTAGTTATCAGCAGACTCGACGCGTAACCGAGAGGTCCGTGGTTCGATTCCCGGCGAAGGCGTTGCTTATTTTTCATACCTCCTGCTTCCAAATACCTAATGTCTCTACAAAGTATAATTATAAAATGGCTGCAAACAACTTAAAATTGTAAGTTAAATAATCAGGTATAGAATTTACAAATGCCAGAAAATTAAAACAGTTTCAAAATCTACAACTAACACTAACCATATACAAATTCTCTACAAAATACTTTGTTTCGTTTTTTTTTTATCCGACTTTTCTCAAGAAAAACAGAGCGATTTCGCAAAAACGTTACCCTGGTTAGAATAGTATAATAATAGTTAAAAAAATAGAATACCTTTTTGTCGAAATCATTTTTTAGTTCCCCTAATGATGTGAATTTTCGCTTTTAGAAAAAACTCGTTGAAAAGCATATTAAATTATTTTTCTCGTTAAATTTTTTATGTTTCCCTCATTTACTTTACATAGTTTTGAAACCTTTATTTAAATACATCATTAAGGGAATTCTACGAAAACTGTTTGCTGGAACAATACGCTTATTTTAGCAAAAGTGTGCTTTAGTTAGTTTTTTTTATCATAATGTAACGAACATTTGAAAAATATTGCTTACGAATTACATGTGCTTACGAATTATATGTATATATGTAAATACGTTTAGTGAAAATAATGTGAAATGATATTGTTTTTTTGTATAATGTAATATGAAAAGACTGAAGAGACGAAGCCTTGGAAAGTAATATTTCAGGGGCCAATATTTAAATTATTGCACTGAGGCGCTTGTTTCTGCTGCTGTTAATATGATAAGGCTAATGGACGTCTTTTAAAACCAAGCTGCAGGAATCATTACTGGTGGAGTTAAAAATTTCTCTGTGCTGGCCTTGCCATTTTTGACCAAAACTGAGCCCGGGATTAATGTGATACAAAGAAGGGCTACTGTTCTATCTGATCAGCTAGTTAGACTTCCAAACGATGTCTTTTGGAGTGGCTATGATTTTTATTCAAAACGCAATTTGAAGACTCAGAAAGGTTTTATACAAGTGTCCGTGATGTTAAACCTTACAAAATTATTAACGACTTGCCGATTGAGTTGCTTATTCCTCCCTGCTCGTTTCATTACACAGATCTCGACGTGAAGTTGAATATAACTCAGAAAATTAGAAAGTCTTATCTTTCTCCCCCCGGGGGTCGACGCAGAGTACTATGCGAGGCTACTGGCTAGGATCTGTACCTAGGTAGTCTCGGCCACGGGGG
>KK114217.1:26977-39629 GCA_000611955.2 Stegodyphus mimosarum | reverse complement strand
TGTTAACTTTTTACGACTTGTGCATTCAATATATTACGAACCCGTACGCACGTAAGAATACAATCACCACGGTTATTATTGTTTTATCTAAGCAGTGTCTAAATTTTAAAGGGCGAAGGGTCAATTGTGACATCACTTTGTAGTATATACTTCGCAAGCACATGTCCTTCTATTGCAATTGCGAAGTTTGCTTTGACCCTGAATGAAAAGACTTAAATGCAAATTATTCTTACCCACCTGATTAAGAGAAGATTAAAAGATTTATTTAAAAGAAAACAGCCTCAGATGGTGCTAACCGTGCTTAGTGCTACCGCGCTAATTTCAAATGTCGCTAAAAATGTATGCAGTAGCCGTTCTCACAAGAAAGTACTGATGCTTTTACACATTAACAAAATAAAGTCGTTTAGCTAATTAATATAAATAAATTACTAAAGCAAGAGAAGATCCAGCTTGAATTTTTTTATTCTTTTTCTTTACTGTTTTACCGTGTTAAATATATCTGTAATTTAATGATTGATTTATACCGCTATTAATGTTGTTTCCCTCTTATTCATTCTTATTTTAAATTGTGAATATTTAACTATTAAGCACTGAGATTTTTTATACGAAATGTTATTAATATCTGTTAGGAACAAACAAAAGAAGTTTTCTAATGGCTTTGACTATTGCGTAGCAGACATTTGGACATTGCCGGTCACAAATTTCTTCTTTCAGTACTGGAGGAAGCTACATATTTCACTGAATATCGCATCTGTAATCGTAGCCTAATGAACATTTCGACAAAAATTCCAAGATTATAATCCGCAAATAAATTTTGTATGTACGCAAGTAATTTTAGAGAAAATACATGCAAAATTGTATTATCTCATGTATAATGTAATATGAAGTGCTTAGAATCTTCGCCGGAAAAATAAGGTCATAGGGCCGAGTTCCTTTACTGAGATAAATGGCTGTCTCACCAAATTTACAAGATAGTCCAATCTGGCGATAGTTGCGACAAATAATTTTGCTGCCCAGTTCGGCGAGAAATCGGCAAAAGCTGCCAACCCTGTCGACGTATTGGTCCGGTCTTTGTAATTGGTCTAATTCCTATGTAAGTGTATCTGTATCCACCCTTTATATGTAACTGTAACCATACATGCTTTTCAGTAATATCGAGAAATGGAACGTACTGGAAATTTCTCTGCAGCCGGGGGAAACTATGTAAGACCGAAGAGAGCATCAGTTCTCAATTTTGGCTCAGGGTTGACATCGTATTATTGAGAGATTTCCGTGGAAGCTTCGCTCTTTAGCTGCGCTTTGCATTGACTGTTTTGAACGTTCTTAGTCCTTTAGAGTGGTAACTACTGATTATGCTGACACTGAGAAGAGCTGTACAAGTACTTCTGTGAAAAGCCCCAGAGCTGTAAATTGTTTCTTTTGGGAAAATAAATGTTATCAAGCTATCATCGGTTCTGTGCGCATTCAATCCATTACGGGCTGGTAATTATAATTAATAATTACCTAATAATATTAACTTTTTTCTGAAATAATTTATGCCAAATAATCAACGCCGAGTACCTAAAACCCAAATTCAAGGAAAGAGAGGAATTCAGAGTGAAATACACAGATTCAGAAATTATTCTAGGTAGAGCACTAACAGTTTTAAATCTTTTGCCATCACCTTCTAATAACTCAAGGAATGGAAAACTTCATACACACAAACTCAGTCATCAGTTTGTGGGGTTTTACTATTTAAACCTAAAGTTCTAATTTAGAACCCCACGAACACTAACAAGCGAATAATCGCTTAAGTGTGTGAACAGAACACGTAAGACTTAAGGAAGGTTTCCAACCCTTTATTTTTCAGTATATTTACAGTCAGTTCCTTCTTGGAACTTTACACAAAGCCTCCACTCGGGCTAGAACTTAAAATAATAATAATTTAAACTAAAACTAGCTTAACTAAGCTATTTAAAAGGTATAGCCGAAGCTATCAGAGATCTAACTAGTTGACCGCTAAGTATTAATTAAATCGGCGAAGCCAAGCAAGGGCCTAAGGTATGGCCAGCGTAGTAGTAACTAAGAAATTAGCCAAAGGCAAACTCGCGCTAGTCGGGGAATCAGACTTTCTCGGTCGAAGTCGGTGAAGTCACGACTTAAATAGTACTCTTTCTCATTTGCATTAACTGCGTTTCTGAATTTATATTCTGGCAGAAAATTGTAAGCTGAAATTAGAATAAGATAGGAAAGCTACAAAACTTTAAAATAACTGTTAATAACTTAGGATAAATGTTACATCTTTCCCCACCAGAATTTAACTACTCGATGAATAAGGTCTTAAACGACCTTGTTTAAGAGTTTAAATTCTAGACAGGAAGGCTTTAATATCAAAATTTTAAACTTCTAGAAATGAATTCCATCATTAAAACTTTTGCTGTTTAGGGCTAACTTTACACAAATATCTAAAGTTAGATTAAAACTAAGAAAATACAGATTTGAACAGGTTTTACATTCATCTATTTCGTCTTTTCTTTCAATCAGATGCCAGTCTTCACCTTCCAGTCCTCTGGAAGGAAAAAGTATTAGTTCTTTTCAAAACAGTTTCGAAGTGTTATAATTACCCTTTCTTGCAATTACACTGGTGTGCAAAACTTAAGTAACAGCAGGGTGTTTTGCCATAATTCCACGAGAAATCAACTGAGAGACATAAAATGCAGAAATGAAGGAGAGTATTATGTACGTAAAGGATGACGAAAGCATCGGAGCTGAAAAAGGAATACAATGCATACGGTATGGAATCAAACAAAAACAAGCTTTATTGAACACATAGTATCGTGACTCATGATTGTCTATCCAAGAGGAAGAACAACAAGCAGATGTTCCTTAATATGGGATATGCCCTCCTCTCACTGCAATGGTTGCTTCGCACCATCTCCGCATACTTAGAACCAGCTGGTGCAACATTTCTTGCGGTAGGAGTGCCCATTCCTCAGTCAGCATCTGTTTGAGTTGTTGGGTGTTCTCCGGAGGATGTAAGCGTACTGCAATGCGTCTCCCCAAAGCATCCCACACATGTTCGATGGGATTTAAATCTGGAGAGTACGCTGGCCAATCCATTCGAGTGATATCTTCCCTTTCCAGTAGCTCCTCAACAGCAAGAGTCCAATGTGGCCGTGCATTGTCATCCATAAAAATTAAGTCTGGGCCAATGGCACCTCGGAACAGACGCACATGGGGAAGAAGAACCTCCTCACAATAGTGATTCCCGGTTACAGACCCTCTGTCGAAAACGTGGAGCTCAGTTTGCCCGTTCAGCATACTGCCTCCCCCAGACAAGAACTCCAGGACCACCGTTACGGTGTCTTTCCTTGATGTTACTGGGATAAAACCGGGTCCCGACCTCTCTCCAAATCAAAACGCGTTGAGAATCGCTTCTGGTACTGAACCGACTCTCATCCGTAAAGAGAACACGACTCCATTGGTCAGTCGTCCAGTTTTTGTGCTCTCTACACCACTGCAAACGGGGGCGTCGGTGGCCAACTTTTAATGAGAGGCAGCGTTCAGGATGGCGGGCGTATAGGCCCCCTTTGTGAAGGCGTCTGGCCACAGTAAACCGCGACACTTGTCGCTCCGTTGCTGTCCAGAGTTGCTGAGCAATGGCGCTTGCTGACTGCTGTAGTCCTCTTTTCGTCTGCAGGACGATATATCGGTCATCTCCTGCAGATGTCGTCTTCGGCGGCCACCACCAACCTTTCTAACAGCTGTACCTGTGAACGGAACGCTTTCCAAGAGCGCCAAACGACACTTTTGTTGATTCCAAACTCTGCAGCTACACTGGTGACAGTACGCCCCTCCTCCAGCTTTACGATCATTCTTCCACGTGTGAAGTCGTCCAGGTGATTTCTTCTAGCCATATTTCACGAACTAACTTACTGGCACTTGCAGCGAATATGTTAAATTGCGTCTCCGTCCTTCCTTTTATTCTACTGTTGAGCTGCGCGCGCCGACATCACGCGTTTTGTGTACGATCACGTCGCTTCTGACGTTTCGTTCCTGATATTTGCATACGCATGACGTTTCTACTGACTTACACGTTCATTGTATTGATCTCCAGACCTCCTTTTCTGCAATTTCATGGCTATCTGATAAATTTTTACATTGTTGCTTAAGTTTTGCACACCAGTGTAGTTTAGCCCTCAAACGTTTTCATTCAGACGAAACTTAATTCTTCTTCTCCCCATACTCTCCAGAAATTGTTCTGAGTGAGAGGAGGTTTTTATGTTGTAATTCCGTGACAACATAATACCACTATTCAACCTCTACGATTTGTTATAAACTCGACTTTCCAGATTCCAGACCTTAGAAAACTCCTTAAACACAAAACTAGACCTAATGTCCTAAAATAGAGCTTAAATTTTAAAATTCTTAAGTGAAGCCTGGAGAGCCTAACTTTAAGCACATTCAATATATACTTTCATTCAATTCAGCTTTTACAGAGAGATATTTAGAGTCATGCTTGATCAAACTTACATTTGTATCAGTTTAACTTTTACAATAGTGTAAAAGCTAACATTAGCATTTCACAGCTACAAAGATTGGTTGCAATCTTTAAGTTCGCAAAGCTTTCACAAGCTTCTTTCCCAAAGCTTGGCTGCAATCTTTAAGTTACACAACTGAAGTCTTTCGACTAAACATATTCAGAAATTAGTTTCTCGGAACTTGAGAATTCTGAAAGAAAGTGTTTACAAAAAAATTTTCGCTAACTTGCGAATTCAATTTCTTTTCTGTTTAATAGATAGTTACAAATACATTCTCGCAAACTCTTGCGAATTGAATTTCTTGCTTTCAACAGTATTTAGCAACTTTAAACACATGACATAAATCGAACTTTCAATGCAAAATAGAAAACAAGGAAAATTTTCACTTATCTTTTTGGCTTCTATACTCCTGCACTCTCTTGGCGCAGAACTCTTGAAATATTGGAGTTGCCAAATTTCGGACTTTACGTCGTCTCGGACGGCTAGTATCCGATTCTGGATATTCTTTTCTTTTCATTCCTCGGGCGTTGAAACGGGGAGCTTTCCTTGTTGATTGAGGATTTTGGAACTCCAGTTTCCTCTTTGGCTTGTACCTTGCCAACCTTGTTTCTGAATCTTTAAAAACCCTCTTAGTTCTTCTTAGTTCTTTCGGCTGGCATATTCTTGTGGTATCTTCGGCTTTTGGTATCGCTGGCTTTTGTTGAAGGGGAACTTTTATCTGTTTAGTACTTCTCGTTCTGGCGGAGCTTGGATATTGTTGAAGTTGCCTTCGTTTCGCCGTGCCTTCTTCAGTATTAGCGGCCTTTCTTTTTGTTGTTGTGGGATCTTTGCTTGGCGACAGTGAAATTAATATTCTTGGCGCTGTTTCAGGAGCCTGCAATAAATCTTTTAAGATTAGAAAATCCGTACGACTATAATAGGGTTTAAGTTGATCGTTGTTCGCAATAGATTGTTATCCATTTTCTGCTTTTAAGTAAACCGTTGAAATTTTTATCTTCTGTATTATAAACCTGGGCTCAGATATAGCTACCCTATTTTCGGGTGCAGATGACAAGGAGTGCTTTAATTTTAGCACTTTCTGGCCTATGGTACATTCTACGTCGCGTCTCTTTTTATCATAGTACAGCTTTTGTTTCGACCTGGCCGCATCAGAATTTTTGATGGCCTTATTAATAATTTTCTGAATATCATTTAATTTAAACTCTTCCTGTCTTTGTTGAACGAAAAATAGCTTATCCAGAGGGGTTAAAATTTTTTTTCTTCGGAATAGTTCTGCGGTTTTTTTTTTTTTTGTAGTGTCATGTTTTTTGTAGTGTATTCTCAAGGCAAAGCCTAATTCTTTGACGCAGCTGTCCCAACGGTCATGATAATTCTTAACATATCCCCGAATAATTTTAACTACATTTTTATTTACGCGTTTGCCTACGAATTGCCTACCATTATCTGATATTACTTTTACTGGGGTCCCGTATTTTAAAATATATTTATTTAGAAACGAATCTGCTACTAGTTTTGCTGAAGCCCGTTTAAGGGGAATTATTTCTACCCATTTTGAGATATGATATACGATGGTTAACAAGTATCTGTTTTTATTAATCTTTGTTCTAGGGTAGGAACCAAACAAATCAATGCCAACCAATTCATTTGGGAAAGTGGTTTTTATGCTATTTAAGTACCCGGCCGGGTTGTAATTACCGTCGTTAATTAATTGACACAAGTGACATGACCTGACATACGCCGTCACAGCTTTGTATAACTGCGGAATACCGCTTCGTGGACCCTTTGCAGAATTTTCGTAACACCAAGATGGGCTCCTAATTTCGAGCCATGGAGCTCCTCTAGAATGCTTAAGCTTAGACTCATTGGGACTACCGGCCGCAATTCTTGATTATCGTTGGTTGCTTTCGTGTAAAAGAGCAATTTATCTGTAATTTCATAATAGGCCGCCCTATTGCGAATAGCCGTTAACTCTACATGTTCAAAATTTTAAGCATAACTATCTTCAAATTCTGGGTCCGTTTTTAACTCGGCGAATATTGTTTCTCGGGATTCAATTATTTTCGCTGTTAGCATCGTACATTTAATTGTATTTCCGTCTTCATCGATCTTAATCCTCGGAAGGGCATCTGCAACTACATTTTCTTTCCCCGGCGTGTGTTTTATAATTAAGTTAAACTCTTGCAAGGTTTAGTGTCCAACGTATGAGTCGAGGCGAAAGATTTTTTCCCGAGTATAGGCGACCAACAGCTGCGTGATCTGAATACACAGTTATTGGGGCATTCTCCAAAACACCCGAAATTTTTGTTCCGATAGTAGGACTGCGAGAGTTTCTCGCTCAGTCGCAGTATAATTTTGCCGAGTTTGATTAAGTGCCTTGCTAAAAAAAGCTATCGCTTGCCCATTTTGAGAAAGAACTGCGCCAACTGCGTAGTCTCATGCATCTGCTGCGATCTCTAAATTTTGATCCCCTTCCGGGAATTTAAGAATAGAGGCATTAATTAAGGCATGTTTCAATTCTTCAAACGCCGTGTTCGCCTCCGTTGTCCATGTGAACCTAGTCTTTTTTCGTTTAAGCACCAACAAAGGTTCAACTATTTTAGCAAAATCTTTAATGAATACTCTATAATAAGAACACATCCCCAAGAAGGACGATAACTTCTTAGCCGTATTTGGCGGTGGATAGCTTTTGATTGCTAAAATTTTCGAATTGTCAGCTTCTATACCGTTTTTCGAGATTTTATAGCCGAGGTATCTTAATCCTTGGCGGCAAATTTGCACTTTTTATGATTTAAAGCTTCATGTAATAATATAAAAACTTCATCTAAGTGTTTAATGTGTTCTTCTAAGGTTTCGCTTGTTGCAATATTATCATCGAGACAAATGACAGCACTTTTTCCCAAAACTGGCCTTAAAAAAATATCCATAACTTTTCTGAAATGTAGCCGGTCCTCCGCTTAATCCAAACGCCATTCTGGAAAGGGCATACACGCCTGACTTTGTGATAAAAGTCGTCTTTTCGACATCCTCGGGTTTTTCTGCAATTTGAAAATAGCCTCAAAAGGCTAAAATTTGGAACAAAAGATGGAATTTTGAAACCAAAAGAAAAATTTTTAAATATTTCAATAAAAATTTTTAATTTTGAAAAACAAAAAAATTACTTTATTAATTGAATGAAATTAAGTAAATTCTTACTCTTTTAAAACAAAAATGGGAATCAAGAATATCATTCAGTGTAAAACTTTAATTAAATTTTAAAATCGATTATTCTTTAAAAATTAGACTCAAAAAGGTGCCGAAATAGTGGTCATAAAGTTTTTAATAATTATTTTGTGTATAAGCGCACGAAAATCCATAAAGTTGAATTTTCGATTTTTTAAAATTGTTTAAAATTACAGAAAAAGGTAGGAAAAAGAAGCAAAGGAACTATTGTTAGAAAAGTAAAATGTCTTCACGTTCCCATGAACTTATCATGGCGACTTTGAATATATAAAGCCCTTATTTAGTAATAGAATAGTAATTAAAAGAAAAAATATAAAAATTAAAATAAATAAAGAATAAAATTCTACAAACCCTTTAAAACATCCATCTTTATCCTTCTCTTTTGGAACTTTCAGATAAAAATTTCATACTATTAAAAAGTTTTATAGGGTGTAGACTACTCCCTTTTCTTAAAAGACTATTAATGAATTTTAAAGGAATTTCATTCTCTTAAAATTTTGCTGAGAATTAGAATTTCTTCTTCTTGTGTTTCAATTTCAGTGCAAAGTATTTTAATTCTGCTAATTTGGTTAATAATAGTATTTGCAATAACTTATTTAGACATGTTGGAATTCCAATTTATTAGCAGAAAAATTAAAATCTTCTCTTTTATCAAAAAGTTTAATTTCTGTTGCATCAAGATGAAATATTTCTTTTTGTTTTTTTTATTGGTTTTATTTAGTTTTAAACAATTTGAGTAGATGTTGCTGTTTTCGATGAGATAAAATTGTTGAAAGTAACAATGCCATCAATATATCTATAAGTGTGTTCAAATTTACTAAAATCGTTATCAGAACATACATATTAAAGTTAAAAATGAAATGATACTGGAGAAAGTTGACTATTGTAGACAATGATATGCAAATGGACATAAATACAATTAATTATAACAATAAGGGACATGGTCACGGGACATTTATAACGCCTACCGAAGGCCCCGGTCGAATGCCGGAGAAGACATGGATATAAATTGTCTGTCCTCTCATAGGAGGTAGCGGTGCCCGCATATTAGGCGCCTCCACAATAAAATAATTCATACTTTTCTCATACTTTCATACTTTTTTGGGCAAAATAATTCACACTTTCATACTTTTTTCGGCCACCACTTCCGATAATACCTAGACGAATGATGACAAGCATATTCTGCGCGATGCAATTGCTGGCAGTGATAACATTAGTCTGATCTTCGCCTGCCGCAGTATTTCTTGATTTTAATATTCAGTTATATAAGAATATTTATCATATAAATTATAGACGTTACTCAGGTATACGTTTTTAGGAAGGGTATTTAGAAGAAGAGGTATTTTTTTTCTCTTTCCTTCCCAATTCGTCGCTTAGCTTGTTCTAACTTGAGAGCATTAAATCCTTTGTCACGTAATTTGAACTGAATATCCGACGGGTCAGGGTCAATAGTTAAGTGTCTAACAACGATTTTCAGATTCTTTTCTTCTCGGAGGAGATTTGAATGATAACAGTGCTCGTTAAAAGAGCTCTTAAATACAGATGCGTATCAGATTTTGTGGAAATGTTTTGTTCATAAGGACTTTCCTTCTTTTTGGGGGTAAATTAAGTAACGCTTGCTTTTCTTGAGGTCAGTGACTAAAATGTAGGCGACATTTAGGGGGCAGTGATAGAGTAAGAAATTTCCATAGCCTTTATTCTTAAGGATATCCTAGCCCTTATCATTTAGGGAGTTTTCATCTACAGCCTAATCTTTAGAAGCAATGGTCTCGTGGTCATAAAAATTTGGCTGAGCGGTTAAGCTTGGCATTTCTAGATCAAATATACTGCGTTCTCTTCACCAGAGATTTTATCAACCATATTTGCCTTTGATACTTTATTCGTTTATATTTTGCGTTTGGTCACTATTTCACCCTGAATTTTAGTGGTATGTGTAAATTCAGTTTTTTCAATAATATCAGCATGTTCAAGTGCAATAAACGTATTTCCAAGAGTGACAGCGTTATTATCCATAAGAATGGGATGTAACGGACGCTAAGGATTTTTTACTGGAGTTTTAAAATATAAATTTTCAGTTTTAATGGCAGCATTATTAAGAGATACGTGATTTTGTAAGGATTTATGTATTTTTATCTAACCAGTTATTTTATGTTAAGTAACTTCACTTTCTCAATTTGCGTTTTCCTACCAGAATGCAAATTTTAGTTCGCGCTTATTCAAATGAAGTAGAAAGGGATAGTACTTAAAGGAAGGTTTTCAGATGATTGATCCAGAGCGCGTTCCGCCTGCTGAAGGCCACGTTACTAGTTGAATCTTTTCGATAGCTGTGTCTGCGACGTTGCGTTATTCTTGCCATTAGGTTGGTCCTGCTGGTATTGAGTCAACATGCATATTTCACATTCTGTATTGCCTTTAGCTTGCTTACGACTTAACTAAGTTTAATTTGAAATTCGTTGCTTAATCGCCATAAATGTTGGCTGATTTTCTAAGCACAAGAAGTGCCTCCTATTACATTACCTGAGTTTTAATTAAAAAAAGGTTCTTTTTTTTCACCCTTCTTACGTTCTCTGTCTGAGTTTTGAACATAGCGACAAGTTATTTAGATTTAACTTGAGTCTCGAATTTTTTTATGCTTGCAAAGAAAGTGAGGCTCTGCAATGTAAATCGATCATATTCGAGTTTAAACCTTGGAGTTCAAGAACGAGTTTAAATGAAGCAAGAAAATGCGAAATTTATGATTTTATTTGAAAAAGCAAACACGAATAAATTCCATTTCAAGAGAAAGCTGCTCACTATGTCCCTTAATTTCTTTTAATCGAGTGAACTCAACAAACATTTTTTACTCAGTGCATTTTCCTAATTTATTCTAAAAATATTCATGATAAAAACAATCCTATCCAAATGAAAACTAGTCCAAAACAAAAATATTTCTCTCTCAAATCCTGTCCTAATGAAAATCAAAAATCCATTTATAACAAAAATAATAATTTGCCTGTGAAGAGAAAACGCTACGTATTTTTTCCTATAGCAGCAGTCAAAGAAAAAATTAAATTTTTTTTACAAATTTTTTACTTATTTCGTACATTTTAAACCTTCGTAATTTTTAAAGTACTCTAATTTTGAACTTGTTTATCACATTTTCCCTCAGTATATGTTAACTTTATTAAATTTTAGATGTATTATTCATATTTTTTTATGCTTTTTTCTTTCTAATTTCCGACATACTATAAATTTTAACTATTTTGTTTCATAATTTTCGATTGTAATCAGCTTTTGATTTTACTATTTCAGCTAAATTTACATGTTTAAATTTCTTAAACATACAGATATTTTTCAAGTAAGCATTTTATTTTATAACCGATAACTACTAACTCATATCCAGTTCGTTGAATAGACCTTACTTAGTCTATATTTTACTTAGTCTATATTTCTATCTATTATTTTAATTTCCCAATTCTACAGTGAATCATTCTGTAGTAATCTTACCATGATTTATAATTTCCTGTATATTCTTGTATTTCCTTATATTTTTTGCATCATTTACATCTAAATGCATGCTTTTAAGCTCTCCTATGTTAACAATGTTCAGTTTTGCACCTCGACTCTCATTAAGCTAGCTTGTCGTATTTCGAATTTTTAGAATGAAATCTCAACTTTCATCCATAATTTTAGAGCTATATTTACTGTTCCATGTACTTATACAGAAATCTTTTTTATTATTTTGAACGTTAATACCTTTTAATTCAATATTTTTTGCTAATTGACTAACATACATACCGTTATTTTTAAGTTTTAAATGTCCCGACTACACATATTTTTACTTTATTATTTCTGCTTTCGTGGGCTACTTTCATGTGAAAATAACGATTATTTACGTAATATGTGTAAAAGAAATTCCTAAGATGAGAATTTCCAGTATCAGAGGTGAATTACCCAGTGTTCAATGATTTTATCCACTGGTTACATTTCATTTCATGAAATTTGGTTTTATTGAAATAGGTTTATTTCTAGTGAATAATTTTAACACATTTTTCGAATTTAGTTCAGTTCCAATTAAGTTACTAGACAATTTCACATGTAGTCTATTTTTTAATTTCTTATACTAGGATGCTCTTCCGTGAATATCAGTTTTCATTCGTTTATTTATCAATTTATTTTCTTATGAGTGAAATCTTGTGAAACACTGCCATGCCTTTACACAGCATATATCATTACCAATATACATATATTTGCAGAAAGAACAAAACAAAGAAACAGTAAGAGACATTTTACCAAAATCTCCGCTATATCTCTACATATAATAAAACAAAGAGTTCTGTGTGTGTGTGTCTTTCGTTCGTGTTGCCAGTAAGCTAATAGACCCAGGGCCACGAAATTTGGTACATAGGTGTATCTACACAAGAGCCAGTGCACCTCAAAGCGATGTTTTCGAAATTCGAATTAGAATTTTTTTATTTTATGTTTTGTGACCAAATCGCGTCATTTTGAGACATAATGGGCTTCAGGAAAGCTAGATTTCACTCTATACATTTCATTTTTACATCGTCGTGAAGCGTAGACACTTAGCTATTTTACGAACTTAAAATAAATTTCGTATTTCAATAAATCGATTAAATATGAATTTATTTAGGAAGGTGAGCTTAACACCTTTTCAGCGGAATTTTTTTTTAAAAAACTTATTTTAAAAAATGTGCTGTTTATTTTCCTTTGATTTTTGGACACGTTGAACTTTAATCCTTTCGACTCCTTTTAAAAAAAGAATTTTGGAAAAACAATAATATTTTGTATTTTTTAAAAATTTTTTAAATGAAGCTTCCGAATACACTTCTCACATCTCAGATATTTTAAAATGTAGTTTTGGCAACAATTTTCCTTTCTTATTGTTGTTGATAGATTTTTGATGAAATTGCATC
>KK114217.1:0-19845 GCA_000611955.2 Stegodyphus mimosarum | reverse complement strand
AGTTTTAATTTTCATCCCCCCTCAAAAAAAAAAAAAAAAAAAAAAAAAACCTAATGTCTCTACACTGGCGCCCGAACTAAAAAAGGTGGTGGATGATGATTCTCCACCACAGTGGATTTGGCGATTGGGTCCCCAAAACCCCAGTCGCCCTTTAAAAGGGGGAGTAAATAAGGTATTTCTCCCGCCTTCTTCGCATGCCTTCGTGGTGTAGTGGTCTGCATGCTCGAGGCGTAACCGAGAGGTTCGTGGTTCGATTCCCGGCGAAGGCATTGTTCATTTTTCATGTCTCCTGCTCTGAAATAACCTAATGTCTCTACAACTGTTTCTTTGTTTGGTTCTTTCTGCAAATATATGTATATTGGTAATGATATATGTTTCGTAAAGGCATGGCAGTGTTTCACAAGATTTCATTCATTAGAAAATAAATTGATAAATAAATGAATGAAAACTGACATTCACGGAAGAACATCCTAGTATAAGAAATTAAAAAATAGACTATATATGAAATTGTCTAGTAACTTAGTTGGAACTGAACTAAATTTGAAAAATGTGTTAACATTATTCTCTAGAAATAAACCTATTTCAATAAAACCAAATTTCATGAAATGAAATGTGGATAAAATCATTGGCCACTGGGTAATTCCCCTCTGATACGGGA
This sequence comes from Stegodyphus mimosarum, assembly GCA_000611955.2. NCBI lineage: Eukaryota > Metazoa > Arthropoda > Arachnida > Araneae > Eresidae > Stegodyphus > Stegodyphus mimosarum. The sequence continues at coordinate 19,187 of KK114217.1, read as the reverse complement.
CATTTTCATCTTAGGAATTTCTTTTATTCATGTAACGTAAATAATCGTTATTTTCCCATGAAAGTTGCCCACGAAGGTAGAAATATGAATGCTTAGTGCCGGAAAAAGGTAATAAAGTAAAAATAAGTGTAGTCGGGACATTTAAATCTTTAAAATAATGGTATGTATGGTAGTCATTTAGCAAAAAAATATTGAATTAACAGGTATTAACGTTCAAAATAATAAGAAAGATTTCTGTATAAGTATATGAAACAGTAAATATAGCTCTAAAATTATGGATGAAAGTTCAGATTTCATTCTAAAAATTCGAAATTCGACAAGCTAGCTTAATGAGAATCGAGGTTCAAAACTGAACATTGTTAGTATAGGAGAGCTTAAAAGCACGCACTTAGATATAAATGATGGGAAAATATAAGGAAATACAAGAATACGCAGGAAATTATGAAATTTGAAAATGCGAATGAAGTTAATGATGTAATAATGTAGTAGAATTAGTCATGGTAAGACTACTACAGAATGATTAATTGTAGAATTGGTAAATTAAAATAATACTATAAAATATAGACTAAGGTCTATTAACGAATTGGATATGAGTAATGCAGCCACTTCCAAAAGTTAAGCACGAAGATGTAAAATGCAAAAAAATCAACAAATACTGCTTTGATTGACACAAAATTCGGCAGGAAAGTAGCATATATATTTATACATAAAACAAAATCAATAATTATATACAGACATGAAAACAATATTAAATTTTTGTAAGTTATCAGATAATGACATACTGGAGATTTAAACAGAATTATGTATAAAGTGAAAATAAACAGCATAAAATGAAAAAAAAGGACATTAATAGGGTATGTGGTCACCATTCATCTGTCTACAAAGCTTACACCTTGTGACCATGCTTTCAATTAGCTGGTCAACTACCGCAAAATTAAACAATCGCCATTCTTCTTGTAGAGCAGTTTCCAACTCAATAAGAGTGGCTGGAGGTGGGAAAGATACAACACGGCCGAGATCATCCCAGAGTTTTTCGATGGGATTAAGGTCGGGCCAATATGCCGGCCACGCCATACGCGCAATCCCTTCTCTCTCCAGGTAGTCATCGACGATGTCAGGTCTATGGGGACGTGCGTTATCGTTCATTAAAACAAAAGTAGGGCCAACTGCTGCAGCGTACAATCTCATAATGGGTTCTAGGACAGATACCGGACAACTTCTCGATACCGGACAGCCGTCAAAGAACCCCGTTTAAAGATGTGCATGTCGGTGCGATATATTAATGAAATCTCTGCGCACACCATAATGCTTTCGCCTCTTAAATGCGTGATGTTCGGTGATGTTTTGGGACTGATTATGTGTTCGTTGTTCACGCGATATCCTTATACACTTGTCATCTGACTCCAGAGCAAATCTGGATTCATCAATAAACATGACACTGCCCCAGTCAGACACTACTGTAATCGTGCCTCTCTTGATTGAACGGATAGAGGAGCAGAAACTCGAGGTACCCTGGCGTACAGTCCACTCACATGTAATCTTCGGTGTAAGTACCTGCAGATATCGCCTTACCAATGAGCGCTGTAACCATAGGTGTCACACGCGTGGACGTCGCTCTGTGATTCCGCTTGACTACAATAGCAATATATCGATATTCCGCGGGGGTTGTAACCCTTGGGCGACCGGCTACGATCCTTCGGACAACTGTCTGTTTGGTTTGGAATTGCTTCCATAAACACGAAATTACAGAATGATGAACGCTGAAAAAAAGAGCAACATCTGTGATCGACTGTCTTGCTTCAATGCGCCCCACAGCACGCCAGCGCTCAGAATCTTCCATTCGTCTTCTGGAAGTCATAGAAATACGTATGTCTTGAAAACAAATTGTAGGAAAGTTTTAAACACCTTCTATCAGCACTTACAATCAGCTTCTGTAACCCTTCATAAAGCTGGCTTGTTATAAGACTGCCTTTTTGCATATTTCTTGACATGAAAGCGCGATTGGCTGTTACCTAAAATATTTGCATACTTCCATCTACCTCTGCAGCGAATTGCATCCTCTTCAATTCTGATTGGCTTTCGGAAATTAGCATTTTCCTCTCCCTGCTTAACCTTTGGAAGTGTGTGTATTTTATCGCTTATAAAATAAAATGCTTACTTGAAAACTATCTGTATGTTTAAGAAATTTAAACATGTAAATTTAGCTGAAATAGTAAAATCAAAAGCTGATTACAATCGAAAATTATAAAAAAGAAGTGTTAAAATTTATAGTATGTCGGAAACTAGAAAGAAAAAAGAATTAAAAAAATATAAATAATACATTTGAAATTTAATAAAGTTGACGGGTATTGAGGGAAAATGTGATAAACAAGTTCAAAATTAGAATACTTTAAAAATTACGAAGGTTTAAAATGTGCGAAAAAAGTAAAAAATTTGTAAAAAAAATTTAATTTTTTGTTTGACTGCTGTTCTATGGGAAAAAATACGTAGCGCTTTCTTTTCACAGGCAAATTATTATTTTTGTTATAAATGGGTTTTGAATTTTCATTAGGGCAGGATTTGAGAGAGAAATATTTTTGTTTTGGACTAGTTTTGATATAGATAGGATTGTTTTTATCATGAATATTTTTAGAATAAATTAGGAAAATGTACTAAAAAATGTAAAAAATATTTGTTGAATTCATTCCGTTAAAAGAAATTAAGGGACATAGTGAGCAGCTTTCTCTTGAAAAGGAATTTATTTGTGTTTGCTTTTCCAAATAAAATCATAAATTTCGTGTTTTCTACAACATTTAAACTCGTTCTTAAACTCCAAGGTTTAAACTCGAATATGATCGATTTACATTGCAGAGCCCCACTTTCTTTAGAAGCATAAAGAAATTCGAGACTCAAGCTGAATCTAAGTGACTTGTCGCTATGTCCAAAACTCAGACAGAGAACGTAACAAGGGTGAAAAAAGACCCCCTTTTTAATTAAAACTCAGGTAATTTAATAGAAGGCACATCTTGTGCTTAGAAAACCAGCCAACATTTATGGCGATTAAGCAATCAATTCCAAATTAAATTTATTTAAGTCGTAAGCAAGCTAAAGGCAATACAGAATGTGAAATACGCATGTTGACTCAATACCAGCAGGACCAACCTAATGGTAAGAATAACGCAACGTCGCAGACAAACAGCTATCAAAAAAATTCGACTAGTAACGTGGCCTTCAGCAGGCGGAACGCGCTCTGGCTCAACCATCTAAAAACCTTCCTTTAAGTACTATCCCTTTCTACATCATTTGAATAAGCGCGAACTAAAATTTGCATTCTGGTAGGAAAACGGGAATTGAGAAAGTGAAGTTACTTAACATAAAATAACTGGTTAGATAAAAATACATAAATCCTTACAAATCACGTATCTCTTAATAAAGCTGCCATTAAAACTGAAAATTTATATTTTAAACTCCAGTAAAAAAATCCTTAACGTCCGTTATATCCCACCCTTATGCATAATAACGCTGTCACTCTTGGAAATACTTTTATTGCACTTGAACATGCTAATGTTATTGAAAAAACTGAATCTACGCATACCACTAAAATTCAGGGTGAAATAGTGACCAAACGCAAAATATAAACGAATAAAGTATCAAAGGCAAATATGGTTGATAAAATCTCCGGTGAAGAGAACGCAGTATATTTGACTTAGAAATGCCAAGCTTAACCGCTGAGCCGAATTTTTATGACCACGAGACCATTGCTTCTAAAGATTAGGCTGTAGATGAAAACTCCCTAAATGATAAGGGCTAGGATATCCTTAAGAATAAAGGCTAGGGAAATTTCTTACTCCATCACTGCCCCTTAAATGTCGCCTACATTTTAGTCACTGACGTCAAGAAAAGCAAGCGTTACTTAATTTACCACCAAAAAGAAGGAAAGTCCTTATGAAGTCTAATATCTAAAATTAAGTAAAAGTCATCTATATAATCAGAACATACAGAAATTATGTTAAAATTAAGAGCACGTTGAAGATCACAAACATTAAAACGTACGAAAGAAATTAAAAAGTAGGTCTAAAATTAAGTAACATAATACGCGAAAACGCGTATTTTACTAATTCGTTCGTTAAATATAGCAAATAAATTAAAATTAATCATGTCCCTTGAGCTTGGTTGTCAAAAGCTTAAACTAATGATTTCGTGAGGTATTTTAATTCCGAGCTCAAATCCCGGTCTCAAAAAAGTTAATATCCGATATTCACCTACTCACATTAAAACATTAGTATTATCGTAGGCCCTAAAATTAAAGCAGTGTAAATTCAAATTATAGCAGTAAATATTCATATTCTAGTGTGACTAATATTTAAAAAAATGATTATATGTGTGTGTTTATTCTTGATGAAGTTTATTCTTTACAATATATTCTTAACAGTAATTTTTTTACAGCAAAGAACAGTGTCGCGTCGTCATAGTAACCCATGGCTTTCGTTACCACAGTTACCGTTACTACGGTTACCACTCGATAAAAACCTAAACTTTTAGTGTTGCCTAATCCAATTCCATACCAGCTACATGTGAACTACTTCGCAATCTCCGCTTCTTCCGGTGATATCATGCATGACGTAATCTCCTTTCCGCTAACGTCACTGGCCACGTCCACACCTCACACTCTGTGTAAAAATGATCAATTTATAATTTTTAAATAAAAGGATTTACAATTTATACAAATGATTGCTTTGTAAAAGAATCATGTGATACCCGAAGAAATCATAATTCATCTTCAAAGTTTCAAACTATTAGATATTTGCTGTTCCATTTTTTGGAGTTTTGAAATTTACATTTCTACACACACGAATTCCGCACGGAATTTTCGATCACCAGTATATTCTTGCACTCATATGTAGGATATGATACTTATTTGCAAAACTCTTGTGAACTTTGAGACATTTTTGACAGGACATAGAATATTGCACCAATAATTATGCACAGTGTCCTAAAAATTGCATATGCACTTTTAACAACCAGTAGTTAGTTTAATTTTACCTTCTTTCAAGTTAAGGTGTTATATTAAGATTTAAAGAAACGAAATTCATTTTGAAATGATATTGAAAATCAATTTAAAGGGCGAAGTTAGAAGAATTCCAAACAGGTGCATCTATGCGACTTATCATCACTCGAATAATTGTTCAGAATGTTTTCAGAAGTGTTCTAGAAGATTGCGGACATAACAAGCTTTACAAGATAAGAAAAGTTGATGGAAACACATCCCAGTAATATCCAGAGATAGTAATTCCAAAATCACGTGTTTGTCGCATTTCAAAGTATTATTACTAGAAAACTTATATTTTAAGAATAATCCAAACCGAAAAAAGAAGTTTCGCAATTGGTGTTCAGTGATACGTGCAGAAGATATATAAGAAGAAATGTTTGGAACGAGTTTAAAATAAATCGCTAATAAAAAAATATTCATTTTTGTAGATTATTTTAAATTTTGAAAGTAAATCGAACGTATACACTTTTTGGAACATACTGAGTGTACGGATATGGAAAATAAGAAGCACAGAAAAATAAATCAAGATATAATTTAATAATAAAACTGAATTTGTTCAAGCCTGCCGCAAATTTTAACAGAAGATTTTGCAAAATGTTCATGTTAACAGACGTAAAAGTAATATCCAGCTTAAAATTTAAAATGTTGAAGGATTATGATTAATGTAATGTTCTTAGGAAGTAATTAGTAAGTGTATGGAATTTAATTTTTTTCAGCCAAAATTTTCAAAATTTGCATCATAAGTCTAATCCAAACCAACGTACGCTGATTGGTGTCACACAAAATACAGTTTGGGGAATCCACTATTCCAATTCTGTACAGGTGGTCTCGTAAGCAGTCATTTCCGGTCAGACGTCTAAATAGAGCCATATCTGTCTTTCTTGGAAAACTGAGAATTAAAGTTGTCTCTTCCCCCAGAATCCTCCAACTCTTATCCATAGCACGCTGAATCATATCCTGCTTAAGAATTTTATTAAGACTCAGGTTAACAAACAATTTAGTCGTAAGAAATGAAAACGGTCAATACGTTGCATTATGAAATTTCCTTTCTTAGCCAAAGTATCAGCTTTTTCATTTCCCATAATTCCACAGTGAGGTGGAATCCATCGGAAAGAAATTTTGTGTGCCATTGCCTTAAGCAAAGGCCTACAGTCTAAGATTCTTTGGTCCGCAAGCGACTAGTTTGAAAAATGAATTGAAATATTTTGTACTCCTCTGTTATCGGGACCGGATTCAGAAATGTATGCACGTATGTATATGTGTATATTCATATATGTGTGTGTGTACACACACATATACATGTACGTACATATGTACATGCATACATGATCACGTAGATACGTATATACATGCAGTACAGAGTAAAAAAGTTTCCCTTAGATCGTAAACTCGTTAAATAACTGTTATTTTTATTCTTTTGTGGTAAGTTAAGCGCGAAAAGAATAAAATTGTCGCAATCCTTTGAATTCAGCGGCTGCAAAATACAACGCACGTATATAAATTTTGTCGTGATGTTAGGATAATCTAAATGAATGATAATTTACCTAAATCGCTATCTGTGCAAATAGAGATTGCTGGAAGTCGAAAGATTAACAATAAGAAGCGAGAGCTTTTCCAGCGAGATATGTAAATGACATGATATTTATCGAAACTGGGGATTTTCGAAGTAAGGAATTCATTCATGATAAAGAGTTTATACAGAGACATCGATAGGATGTGAAATAAAGGAATACGAAAAAGAATCTACTACTAATTAAGAATATTAATGACGATCAGCAAAATTATTCTCAAATTTTTATAAATTGCAGAAAGCTTTTCTTTTTTTGATTGATATATATCTACGGCATCATTCTTTGATAAAATTAAATAATTGCATTGAAAGTGGTAAATCCATAAGAAAAATAAGAAATAAGAAAAAGTATACTTCTTTGGTGATAAAAAAATTTTTAATATTACTCAAATGATTTTCTTGTATACATAACGTACAATATGAAGAATAAATATATTGTAGAGTAATTAGTTTTTTTTTGTTTTGTTTTGTTTCGTTTTGCGGGAGATGTGAAAAATATGCAGCGCCCTCGCCAGGACTCGAACTTGAACCTCTCGAATACGCGCCGAGTGTGCTACCGATACACCACAAAGGCATTCAGAAAGGAGGGAGAAAAGTATAATATTACCTTTACAAATTAAGTTCAAAACAGTTTGAATGCAGAAATATTTTCAGTATTTCAGTATTGGGTAGATTTGTTCATTTAGGGCACATGTTTAAGACTGATTAGTCCTTTATACAAAATATAGCGGTAGAATAAATAAAAACTTTAAGTTTGAATCAAAGCATTCTTCATAATAGTCAGCTTATGAGGAATGTTATAAAAAAAGGCTAAAATGAATATTAGCACTGCAAGTGATAAAATGGTTTTGCAACGATTCATCATGTCATTTACAAATATTTCGTCGGACTGATAAAAAATAGGCCTACATTAATAACTTAGTATTTTGCAGCTTCCGTATGTTTTAATGTTTGGAAGAAATATAAATTTTTTGAATAACATAATTTTAGGTATATCTTTAAAATATATTATCCAAAGGCGACATAATATCTCATCTTTTACTGGTTTACTTGGAAAATTATCCTTTTCGACGTAGACGGACAATTTTCAACGCTTGGAGACGCGCTCTTCAAGCGCCAAACCGCGTGGAAATCCTCTTTTCATCTTTTGTATAAGCAGAATACAAGTGAATATTTGACCATAGTAATGTTTACTTTTTGTGTTAACAAATAAAAAAACCGAAGAAAACCCCAGTAGATAGAATTTTGGAAACATTTGCTTGAAAATTATGTTAAGGTTTCTGCTTGATCATTATCACGAATAAAAGGGTCTATCTGGAATTGGAGAAATTTTCTCAGAGGCTGGTGGCCAAAGTCCGCCTTTTCACCTAATATCGACGTTTATAATTATAATTTTTGTAAGGTTTATAAGTTTATGTTTTTAATTTGTGCTTTACTAATTTGTGTAATTTTTTACTTTATGAAAGGTATACTTCTGTTCATGTTCTGCGAAACTCGTTCAGGAATATCTTGTTACAAATAATTTTTAAATATTTAATGCTTCGAAAATGTAACATTCATGTCTGATAAAAGCATAAACGGAGGACACTTAATCAATCACACTATGTACAAGAAACAATCCAGAAAAATCAATAAATATGTATTAACAATATTTTACAAACGATCTAAATTAGCATTTGTAAAAATTTTCTAAATGGGGCTTAATTAATTTGATTACATACTACGATATGCAAAGTAGTTAAATCTAGTGTAAGAAAGCATATTTTATTATGATATGCGTCGACGAAATTCGATTATGGGGTTGGAAGGATCGAGTTCATACGGAGATTTTGACGTCACACCAGAGCTTATGTGGCCGTTTCTATTGTTGGTCGCGATTGGGACCTGAACGTAAGTGCAAAATTTTTTAATGTTTTCTTTGGTTTGTGATAGCGTAAAACAACGAATATTCAAAGCTCTTTTATGCGACTCACCAGCGGTCGAGAGGTAAAGTGGGGGTAGTTCGGTCCGAGGTTCGAATCCCACGAACGGTTTGGCTGTATGGGCGTTTTCGTGATTTTCCCCGTCTGTAATGTGCATACTTGCCAGTTTCCTTTAGAAAGTCCTCCACGAAGAATTCCTTCCCTTAGGCAGATCGCCCTCGAGGTTTTGCCGTAATCACATAAACCAAAGCTTTTAATAAACTTGGGGATTATAATACACAAAATCATTTTTTGCCAGTCTTATAACGCTTTTGCCTGTGATGCGCGGACGTTCTTGTTTGGGAAATAAGGAAACTCCACACGGTGCGTCTTTGCGTTGTCAAGTCTGTATGAACACTTCGCTTCATTCTATGGCATTACAAAAAAAAAAAATTGAGTCAAAAATATAAGACAAGCTTTCGCCGTAGACGGAGAAGCACCGGTAGACGACAGAGTAAGACATAGGAACCGAAAATATGCAATTCCTAAAAACACTCTTCCTAAAATAATCGAATTTGTCAGCTTCTTTAAGAGGAGAAAGGTTCCTTAAAATGAGGAAGAAAATATATCTGCCGGACGCGTTAAATTTCACAAAATTACACGACATGTACCAAACGAGCAGTCCAGTGTCAATGCTAAATTCAGAGATATTTTTAACTCTAAGTTTAACATCGGATTCGGTTACTCTAGAAAGCACGCTGCTAGTCTTTCTGATATATTAAAAGCAGAGATTGATATGCTTGCAAAAATGTCGGAGAAACTTGTTGAAGAACAAGAAAATGCAAAACTGATCCAAGACCTGTAAAATAAAAGTGACGAAAAAAGAACTTCATGTGAGAAGAGTTAAATTGAGCAACACAGAAAATTTATGTTCCCAAGTAGAAAAAACATAGAAAAAGGATTTGAGTCACCTAAAAAAAATTTAATTTATTTCTCTTCTATTTTGAATATATATATAAACTTAAAGCATCTAAATTAATTAGTAAATTGTAATAAAAGCAGTGCTATTCCCCTATAATATAATAATTGCAACCGTGTATAAGAGGTTTATCACAATATCAAAACTAATCCAATTAAAGAGAGAATTCATAGTAGAACAAATAAAAATTAATCTCCTTTTATTCAAACTCCAATTCAGAATTCATCAAAAAAAATGGATTAAAGATTCATAAAAGTCGATTAATGTGTTTCGTTCTCCTGGTCCATTTAAGATCAAAAACCGTAAAAAGATTTCGCCAAATTTTATTAAAGACTTTAAAATTCATATAAAACCGAAAACTTGAATCTCAAATATACCAGAATTTTCCCTATGCATTTTCGAAACACTTGAAAAAAAAAAAGAATAAAACATTACATAGTGCCAAAATGACAATTAAAAAACCATAGAACTTTACATTATGTACCTGAAATTGAAAAAAAAAAAAAACTGACTGGTCTAAAACCAATATATGTTAAGCTGAAATTCAAAATCAAGTATAAATAATAAGCAATACTAATACTCATTTAACCAAACTAAAAAACTGAGACGTCTCCGATTATGTTAAACTAAACTTTTAATATCAAGAAAACGAAAAACTGTACTTAGAGATTTCTAGAAAAAAAAGTTTAAATCTGAACTTTAAACAGCTAAAAACTGAAAACCTATTTGAAACAATTATTGCAAAAAATTTAAAAACGCAAACTTACTAAAATCTTAACACGACCTTCTATGCGTGATCTAACTGAATTCTAAAGAAGACCAAACGGTGTTCTTGCTAAAGAAAGTAGAATTTAAACTGCACTGGAGAAGCCGAAATTTTGTAGTTCTTGGAGAAAGTATGCGACAAGGTTCAAACTGTCCAACAGCAGAATAAAGTATTTTAACATGTGATCAAAGTATCCCACCTCGTTATATTTTGTGTGCGGGGGTGTCAATGGTCGGGTGTGGTCTGTAAAATTATTACTGACGAGGAGCGCAGAGATCTTCTACCCAAAATGGCGGCGTAAGAAATTTGTAAAAGAAGCTGTTCTCTGTAAAATTTTAAAGTACGAAAATACAACTGGCTCAAAGTTTTGGAAAAGGAGAAAGGTATATGCTATAAAAGATAAAAGTCTTCACTTAATCGGGTTACAATACACTTTAGAAACTAGAAACTCCATTTTTTTAGTAACAGCCAGATTTGCCAATTATTAAATTTGCAAAATAGTAGAAAGAGAGAGCAGACATAGTAAAAGTAATTAAAATTGAAAAGTACAAGATCTTTGTACGTATTTACATTAAATTTCTTATCGTAGTCATCCAACTATTACCTCCCATTAAGTTTAAGTAATAATTATCATATCACTTTAAATGAGAAATTTAAAAAAAGTAGTTGATAACAGCTTTCTTTAAATAGGAATTTTGAATCGAAGTGCTTTATTTTCTAAGAGAATATTGACTAAGTTAGTGATTTCTTTCTGTAAGTATTCGACTTTGTTGCAAATATTTTTTATTCTAATCAGTTGAATATATGGTATGAATATATGGTATGAATATATGCTATAAGGTATGAAGTATTACTATGAGTTTTATCGTAGGGAAATGAAAATCTCTTCTTGCCGTACATTTCAATGTCGTGAAAACTGATAATTTGCAAATCTGGGTAATTAATATCTTCTTGTTGAAAGTTAGTTTTATTTAGTTTCAAACATGAAGGATAAATGCGATCGTATTCTATTTGATTGTAGTTCTTGAATTTAATATCATCCATGTATCTGTAAATGTTAGAGTAATATGAACGTTGTACTGTATAACTGCTGTTGGAAATGAAATTCCACGGTGAAAAGGTATAAATTACAGATTGTTGAACTCGAGCAAATCCCAGTCGGGATACTGCTGATTTGTTTAAAAACAGCATTATTAAATGCTATATAATAATTAAATACACTGCTCGACATTGAAAATGCAACACCAAGAAGGAGTGATTAGAAAGTGATGAAATTTGGAAAAAAGACAGAGACAGCAAACAGCAGTAAGTGATCTTTATTTCAAAATGATAGCCAGAATACAGAGCGAGAACGGCGTCGGCTCAGTAGGATGCAGGACCACCGCGGACAGCGATGCACGAAGAAACACCTTTAAGCATAGAGTCAGTAAGAGTGCGGATGGCGTCCTGAGGGATGGCTCTCTATTCCCTTTCAACCATTTGCCACAGTTCGTCTTCTGAACGAGGCAGGGGCAGAGTCTGCAAACGGCGTCCAATCACATCCCACACATGTTCGATTGATGACAGGTCAGGAGAGTACGGTGGCCAGGGAAGCATCTGTATACCTTGCAGAGCATGTCGGCAGATGCGAGCACTGTGTGGTCGGGCGTTATGAAAAATTGCATTAGGCAGCCCCTGAAGGTAGGGGATTGCCACCGGCCTCAGTAAATTATCCAAGTATCGTTGGGCCGCCATAGTGCCCTGAATACGAACTAGAGGTGACCTGAAATCGTAGGCAATAGCACCCCAAACCATTATGCCACGTTGTCGCGCAGTGAGGCGTTCCACAGTTACTGCCGGATTAGATCTGTCTCCACGTCGACGCCACACATGTATGCGGTGACTGTCATTATCAGAAGCTTGACTCATCTAAGAACACGACGTTTCGCCCTTCTGTCATCCACATCGCTCCAGTCCGGCACCATTATAAACGTTGACGTCTATGCTGTGGGGTCAATGGCAGTCTTCTTAACGGACGCCGTGAGTGCAGGCCACGTTCAACCAATCGACGGGAAATGGTTCTCGTCGACACGGGGACATCCAGGGTATCTTGCCCATGCTGCAGAATCGCGGTACAAGTGACTTGCGGGAACGCCACAGCTTGTCAGCGGATGCGTCGATCCACGCGTGCTGACGTCACTCTGGCTGCATCTGCACCCCTCCTTCTTCTCACATTCCCTTGTTCCAACCATGTTCGCCATAGCCGATGCATGTGCTCGCATCCATTTGGATATCAGCTGCGATTTGACGTAAAGACCAACCCACCCTTCTCAATCCGATCACCATACCCCTCGTAAAATCGTCTATCTGCTGGAAGTGCCTTCGTTGACGGCGGCCTGGCATTCTCTCCTATTACACGTATCCTTCCGGACAAAAACCAACTTTTTTCGATAATTCGTCTGGCAGAAATAACGACACGAATATTGCCCATTCTGCACGTTCCTTCCCTTATATCTTATTTCACGTGCGTCGGAGAGCTGCACATTTCACATCATTCGCATAACTCAGTGACGTGCGTCTACTCTAATATTTGCATAAATTTCTGACCACTCCTTCTTGGTGTAGCATTTTCAATGTCGAGCAGTGTAGAATACTTTTTGAATACAGTTGCCACTCTTCTTTGGAAATAACAGTAATAACTTGTGGAAATAAATCTGTAGAGTAACAAGACTGTCAAAGACCTCTTGCAAAGGAAGAGCTGTGTATAAATTCTCAAAATCGTAACAGTAAATATTATCAACCTTTAAAGTGTGAAGTGCTTCTATTATCGGTACGTTATTACTTATTATCTAGTTGAAATTATGGTCTTGCAACTGTTCATTTTTAATAAAGTAGAGAACTTTTTCAAGTGTTTTCGTGAAACGGTAGTATCAAGTATTTTCGTAAAATTTCATGTAATTTCTGGTCCCGTTAGCCATGAATCGAAATTTGATTGGCGTTTTGTGAAATTTAGGTAATGCATAAAGGTTAGAAAATCAGCTGTAAAATTTATTTGTAATAATTTTAAGTCTCTGATGCATGGCAGTGAAACGTTTTTGCAGGACATTCGCCCGTAGTGTCAACTTTAATGATAGGTAACTGCGCTATGGAGTTCTTTTTTGATCAGATTTTAGTAGAAAGCCTTTCAAATAATACTAAAGTTGTTACTGGCTTTTTACAAAGTCTATTTACGTAATGGTGAACAGATCCTGTAAAATGTTCACTTTCTTGTCTGCCTTATTATGTGTGCTATTAAGTACTTGCGCTTTAATTTGTCTTTTGAAATCTCTGAGCATTTCCTCTTTCCATTCCAGGTAAGTCGTAGTAGGTAAGTTCGTTTTGTAGCTGGGAATTACAATGAAAGCTTCTAGATTTTTTTCGAATTGTTTAGTGCATAAATTTTTGCTAATTTTGAAAGCAGGTCGAAATTTGGTGCCGAGATTCATCAATTGCCTTAAATTTCTGTCTTCTATAATTTCTAAATTTCTTGTTATAATATGCTGATGATGTTGATCTACATAAGGGCTGTATTCTGGGAGTTTGCAATTTCGTATCAGGAGCATTATCGATCTCATGGTGGTTAATTACTAAGCTACCTATTGTTCTTTCATATCGATAGCTTGGAATTGCCTGTACTTTGTCTGGAAATAGGTGTTGGAGTAATTTAAAGAGTGTATTAATTTTTAATCGGTCATAAACAGGTCACTTGTTTCTTGCTTGCATCCTCTTCACAATATGTGCACTGACAGGAACCGATTTTGTAACCTACACCTTAAGCGTGTGAAATTCTTGAATCATCTGCGGTTTCTACTTAAATGCAAACACCAAAATATCATTCCCAAATTTATACATGCGAAATGTAGCCTAAATTCTTTCCTTCACGTTTCGAAAATTTTGCAAAAATTCAAATTGTCACTTCTTCGGCATATTATAAGGGACACGCGCAAACATTTATCTAAAATTGAATTTGAATTATATTACCTCAATTTAAAAATTTCTAATACAACTGTAAATTTTTTCTCATTTGATCATACATCATGTTCTAGAACCTATACCGATTGTCAACGGCATAAAAATGTGCTTATTTCCAAATTTCTCAAGCTCACACACCAGTCGGCTAGTCCCACCCTAGCTAGTTAATCTTCTTAATACAGTGGGAAGCTAGTTAATCTTCCCACTGTAAACGCTAACCTTATCGTTAATATCTACAACAAGAATCTTTCGGAGGATCAGTTAAAAGTATTAAAATATAACTTCAACTTTTCAAAGCCATCTAAAACTTCAGTTCCTCAAATCATCGCCCCTATTGAGAAAGCTTTTAAATTCTCCAAAATTTCAGAAACGCTGAAGAATACAATCCGCCATCTAATTACTCATAACGTTAATTTTAACAACAAATGTTTGGGTTCGAATCTTAGCAAAAAGGAAAGGGAGACCTTACGTGAAATTCATTCTGATACTAATATTATTATTTCTAGAGCTGATAAGGGCGGACAGACTGTTGTTATGGACAAACACATATATTGCTGGAGTCTCTAAACTGATAAATGAAGGCCCATACTGCTCGATCCCTAAAGATCTTTCGATTTTGGACCTCACGAAAGTTAAAACAGCTATTAAATCTTCTCATATACGCCCAACGCAGTTGAAGAAATCACTTATTCTACCTATTACTAACTGTGCTAGGCTTTATCCTCTCCCAAAAATCCATAAGAGTAGTATTCTCTTTCGACCAATTGTTTCCAACATAGGTACAGTATCACATCCTTTGGCCAAATATTTAGTTTCCAGATTTTCTCCTTTACTTGCTAACAGTATTCACACTGTAAAAAATTCTCCTGAAGTCATCGATAAACTTAAAGATATTTCTCCACTGCGTTCCATTATGGTTTCATTTGATGTCAAATCACTGCTTACTAATGTTCCAGTCGAAGGAGAACTAAAATGTCTTGAAACTAAGCTTCGAGAATTTCATTTTACGCATACTGAAATTGATTAGTTGGTTTCCCTTACTAAAGTCTCTCTGAGTCAAACCCACTTGGTTTTCCAAAATGAATATTATCGTCAAATTGAAGGATTAGCTATGGGTAATCCTCTCAATCCTGTACTTGCCGACATTTATATGCGCTATTTTGAGGTAAAATTATTTGACAAACTATCTTTTCGTCTCTGGATTCGTTATGTAAATGACACTTTCGCAGTTGATCCAGCCATCCAATTCACTCTAGAAATTGAATTCAGCAATTCCCTCCCCTTCCTTGATATTCTTATAATCCGCAATGCAATTGATTTTAACACTACTGTGTACAGTAAATCCTTTGCAGTTTGTTGACCATCACATGCTAGGGCATGCCACCCTGTTAAGCAAAAAATAGCTTCTTTTTACTATTATATATTTCGCGCACTCAAAGCTTGTTCCTCAGAATCTTTGTTTACCAATGAACTTAATTATTTCAGAGGAGTTGATATTGACCGAAAATTTTCTCCTGGTATCATTGATGAAGCCGTTAAAAAATTTTCAGATTCCACTCAAAAAGGACATTCCACTGTTTAGAAATAATATTAATGACCTTGTCGTGCTTCCATTTTATCCTTGTGTTAGTTATAAATTTGCACGGATTCTCCAGAAATTCAATTTTCAAATCATTTTCTCCCCTATCAATGAAATTCACGGTTCGACTCTAAAAGATTGCGTTTTTGACTTTAATTCTTAGGGAATTTACAGTATATCCTATCAATGTGGCATGAGATACATTGGCCAAACTAAAAGAGTGTTAATGTTTTGTATCGAGGAACATGAATCTTATGTCCGAAAGGGCGAAATTAACAAGTCTTCAATATCATATCATAGTCGGAAATTTAATCATACTTTTGACTTTGGATCTGGAAAAATTATCCAAAAAGCTTCTTTCGATGGTGAATTGGATTCTCTTGAGGCTTTTCATATTCACAAAGATTTAGCCTGTTTAGTGAATGATTTTAAGTCCAATCCAGTCCTTCCTAACGCTTTTAAAATTCTATTAACATAATTCTTGGTTATTCTTTTTGGCGACAGATGGCGCTGCCTCCTCGCGCATCGTAGTATCCGAGGGTATAAAAAGCCGTTACTGAAGTCTCAGTAGTTTCTTAAGTGTTTCTTTTGGGAAAAATAAATTTTATCAATCGATCATTGTTCTGTAAGCAAACAATCTATTACCAACCTGTACGCACGCAAACAATCTTTTGATTGGTTAATTGGTTAATTAATTATAAGATGGCCATGGAAACTGTCTACTGAAGCTGAGGGTAAATTCGGGAAGTGTTTTTAGGCTTGTAATTTCATTAAACCGTACGAAAATTCCATGTGCGTAACATTCAAAACATAAAGCTAGAGTATTTTTAGGTTAGGTTATTCAAATAACATACGAAGCACATGAGGAGTGTTAGGTTAGGTAATTCGAAAAGTACACAAGTATTTGGACAAAAGCAGAGGTGGATTCGTGGAGGTTTGGTTTGGTTTATTTGATTAGGGCAAAGTATTCGAGGTCTATCTGCCTATACTTCATAGAGAACTGTCTAAGTGAAACTGACTCGTTTTCACATTACACATGGGGCAAACCTGGAAAACTAATCATGCTGCCAGCTTGTTCGTTTGGATTTGAACCCAGGTTAACTGACCAGTATTCAGCGGGCTTCAACGACAGTATTCAGCAGGCAGATTGGGCTGAAGTACACTGCTGGCCACAGTAAATGCAACACTCTGAAGGAAGCATGTAAATAACATGAAATTTAGAATACGCATTAACGGAGGTGATATATGCAAATGATTAGAATTTCAGTGCAGACGCACATCACGCGCGCCTGTGGCGCCACTTCGCTATTTAAGGCTTGGAGTTATCGACGATTTCAAATTCGGCAATTGTGTTTTTCTTGTGGTTTTTTTCAAAAACAGATCAGTTATACCTCGCAGTAAACAGCGATCATCGTTTGATAAAGTATCTGAGTTCGACAGAGGAAGGATAGTGGCCTACCGAGAGTGCGGATTATCTTTCAGGGAAATCGGTAGTCGCGTTGGACAAAACCAAACAACTATAATGCAAATATGTGACCGTTGGATGCAGGAGGCTACGACGGAACGACGTATTCGATCACATCCACCTGAGTGCACCACTTCACGTGATGACAGGAACATTGTGCACATAGCAATGACGGATCGCTCAGTCACATCACGAACCATAGCGCAGCACATTCAGTCTGTAATGCATCATCCAGTGTCTGCGCGTACCATTCGACGCCGTTTATAGCAGAGTGGTCTGTCCGCAAGACGTCCATTGCTTCGTGTACCCTTGACGCAGAACCACAGACGTCTCCGACGCCAATGGTGCGATGAAAGAAGGATGTGGAATGTATGTGTCTTTACTGACGCGTTACGCTTTTGTCTTCACCTCCACGTTGGTCGGATTCGAATCTGGAGACACCGTGGAGAGAGCATGCTGAACAGCTGCATTGTGCACCGTGACACTGGTCCCGTACCGAGTATTATGGTATGGGGCGGTATTGGATATCACTCTGGCACTCCTCTAGTACGCATTGCCGGTACTTTAAACAGCCAGCGCTACATCTCCGAGGTGTTGCAGCCAATTGTTCTTCCTAACTTCAAGGCTAACCCACAGCCATATTTCAACAGGATAATGCGCGACCACACGTGGCACGCATTGTCCAAGGATTCTTCTTCAATCGCCAGATTAAACTGTTTCCCTGGGCGGCTCGCTCTCCGGAACTTTCGCCGATAGAAAACATGTGGTCCATGGTTGGTGAACGATTGACCCAGATTACATCGCAAGCTGCCACACCAGATCAGCTTTGGCAACGTGTGGAAGCTGCTTGGTCTGCTGTACCCCAAGAACACATCCAAAGTCTCTTTGAATCAATGCCGAGGCGTGTGGCAGCGGTGATCTCCAACAATGGCGGCTACTCTGGCTACTGACTCTGGAAGGAACCACACTTGACAGAAGTCTATAAATTTAATAATACTTGGTCAATATGTTATCTACTAAATAAATTTTGTTGCGATATCTCTTGTCTTTCTTAGTGTTGCAATTTGGGTGGCCAGAAGTGTATAAGCCTCAGATAAACCTATGATGATGATTGCGAATTTATTTCCTCATTTTCCAGTTTTATATATCACTGCGGATACCAAGAAGAAAAAAGAATATGGCATAGTTCTATACCTCCCATTCTACTGGGCCGATTGACGCAATCCAGATTGCATTTTTTATGTCTGGAAAGCGCGACTTAGGATGTATATTAGATTTACATATATCATTGTCCTAACATAGGTATTTTGGCACAAAATCAGACTTTTTTAAAATAACATTCCTTTTTTTTTATTATTCGAATGTTACGACTCAAATTATGCCTAGATATTAAATTTTGCAATTTTTGTTGAGAAATTGATGCAGAAATTTTAAAATTTATCTTGGCGGATTTTTTTCAGTTTGTGCAAAGAATAATTCACTTAGCAAACTTCTTAATTTATAGCAACATATTTTCCTTTCATTTCTTTCATTGTCCGCGAGTTGAAAAAATGTCATCATTCATACTTTCAAATAATTTTAACAATGTGCGTAAATCACATTTTCGTTAATATCGCTTATAATAACTACGAAAAATTTCCAAACATGTCAAAATGTAAATTCACGTATATTTTAGGAAATTTTGGATAAAAAACTCTAATTTTTTGCAGGTACGCTTAGAAATACAGCTACTTTAAGATAATGGCAAAAATTTTATAGGTTATTATTCAAAATGTTGTTTCGAAAAATATATAAAAATTATTTAAAAATACGAATTTTAAAAATAAATCATAAAAATGGCGAATGTTATTTGGAATAAACTTAAATTTCGAAACATCAAAGGAAGAATCGAATACGATTAATAAAAAA
>KK114216.1:1907-25533 GCA_000611955.2 Stegodyphus mimosarum | reverse complement strand
CCAAGCGGCATGTTCCACAGCAGATCGGAGATTATCTGTGCGGATGCTTTGAATGTGGTACTCCATGCTTACCTTATAGCCATATTCCAAATAATGTGTTATCTCTGTTAATTACATATAGGTATGGATACCTCAAGAATCTCCATTACATTAAGTACAACCACAAAACACTCAAACAGGTAAACACAAATTCATGTACAACATACTGATACATGACACTAATTAAAATGAGATATGCACTATAGAATTTTGAAGCCAGTAAAGACACTATTTAAATATTCCTGCATCAAAAATAACGAATAGGAAAACTAAAAAGTAATAAATTTCGGAAGAGAGTTAATGCAATTATCATTTCTTATAAAATGTATAATGTCATGTATAAATGCATTCTTATATTCATGTATAAATGCTAATTTCATGTATAAATGCATTCTTAAATTTTAATTTCATTAAATTGACTTTTCAAAGTGTTAACAATTGGAAAAAAAATAAACATACCTTATATATATACTGTTGCGAAAAATTCGGCGGTTGCGCCTGTATGTAAGCTTTCCGGCATAGCACTAGGGTTGCCATAAAATAGCGTATGGTAGGGTTGCCAGATTGGCGACTTTATCGCCCATCTGGCGACCAAATTGGCGATATCCCATGGTCCAATCGGGAAGCTTCTAGAATAACTTCCTGTCGAGATATTTCTCGAAACGTGTGGAACCTAAAGAAAAGCTATATAAACCCCTTCGTTTCTGAGAGCCGGCAGTGTGAGAATTGTGAGAATAGCTGCTTACTGTGACTGCTAAGCTACGCGAGAGTTTTCTGAACGGAAAGCGATCGAGATAGTGTTTTGCCGTGAAGCTACCTTTACAGTGTATGGGTGATTGTTCCACGGTGTTTATTATAAGTTTAGTGTTGCCGTGAAGTTACCTTTACAGTTACAGTCTGAAGCTGTGTTGCTGATTGTTTCAGCGTATTTATTGTAGATTTTCGACGATTTTAAAGGTAATTTTGCAACTGTGCTGTAAATAGTGATTCTTGTAAATAAATTGTGCTTTTTATTGTTCTGCATCGTGTTTTCATCCGATACTCTCAAATCCACGAACCCGTATAACGCAACAATATATATATGGTAGGTTAAGCTGTCATTTTTATAGAAAACAGAGGTTATCTCCAGCGTCATAAAAAAATTATGAAATTTTTATGACGTTAAGATGAAAACATAACATGAAGCTGAACACACATACACACACATATTAAATATAATGGATTGCAATAATTAACTTACAGTTTTTGGGTAACATGAAATATGTCTTAGGAATTCTAATCCTGAAATCATTCCATACCTGCGTTTGTTAAGTAAATCCCCGATTCTGTTCTTCCTGTCTGCATACCTTTTTAATTTTTTTATGCTGCCTCGCACCATTTATTGTAGCGTATAGATCTAAATTTCACGAATAAAAACTGTGAAGACAAATATATTAGGATGGGGATGATAAATATTCGAACTGAATTTTGAATGAAATGCTTCACATGAATTTGTTGTTCTTTCCGAGGAAACATCAGCGCAACTTCTGAGGTTTTTCAGATGTATCTTCCGCTGCTTTCTGTTTAACACCGTTTGAAACAACTTGCCTAGAAATAGCCTTACAATGCTCATGGCTGTGACACAGATAGCATTTTGATAACACGTTATTTGTCTTATCAAGATAAAGTATTGCTTTGCATTTTTTACTTGTACAACGTCATTTTTGGGACTCTGCTTTGTCATATTCCTTATAAAATTTATGTCCTGAAAAAAGAACGAGAATTTTTCCTCTCCAAGGACCAAGGCGAAGGCTTACGGAGTACCTTTGCTAATTAAAGCAATTACCTCCACATCATCGTTAAGAAAAACTGAATAATGCAGAAAAAGC
Organism: Stegodyphus mimosarum; assembly: GCA_000611955.2. Taxonomy (NCBI): domain Eukaryota; kingdom Metazoa; phylum Arthropoda; class Arachnida; order Araneae; family Eresidae; genus Stegodyphus; species Stegodyphus mimosarum. The sequence goes on along the minus strand of KK114216.1, from coordinate 23,626 downwards.
AATGGCTAAAGATATGAAAGAAAACCGCTAAGGTTTAAATGTCCAGAAGTTGAATAAGGAGTCCACACAATGGGAAGGGAAAGTCTTTCAAGCATACCGTGCAGGAATCCTGCAGCAATAATTTGAGTGTCGAAAGAGGTGAAGCATGAGGCGATTGCTGGCACGCGACAGCGTAAAAAGCAATCGGAAAGGTAAGAAAGAGAGTAGAAGCGGGAGCCGAGTCCAAGCTTCGGGAAAGGTTGCTATGGTAAAAGCCTGCGAAGATCGCTAATGCCTTGGTAATGGTCTTGGGGGGGGGGAAAGAGATCACTGACCTAAGAACTGAAAGAGCGCGAGTCGAAAGGAGAAATAGTAGAAGGGTTGCTATGGTAACGCGGGAGAGATAAGGCGAAAAGTTCTCCGTCTTTCAAACAGTTAAGAAGGTTTGCGGTTCTAAACAACTGGTTGCTATGGATACGAGTTTTACAGAATTCCGCAAATCAGAACCCGGAAGTGTGTTCTACGTCATCACCGGACATGTACCTTTGATGTATCGGTTGGCAACCAAGCTTGGCAGAGCATTTGGCGTTATTTTTATTCCGGTAAATTTTCCAGCAAGCTCAAGAATTGGCGCCAATTAGTTGACGTGTTAAAAGCGGTTGTGAGGTGTGTATTTTTTGCGCCATTTTTCTCGCTTGAGTGAAGCTATTTACTTCTTTTTTTCTATTAATAATTATTTGTATTTTTGTTATATTGAGTTTGATTTGATTTTCAATTAATTTATAGCTGCTTTTTTATTACTAAATTATTGATCTGTGTTTCGATTTGTATCTATCTGTAGTTCTTTTTCTTTGTTTTGCCGATATGCAACTAAAAAAGATGAAATTGCTTATAATTGGAGATTCAATGGTTAAATATTTGGATGAATATTTAACGGCGAATCTTCTGAATTATGAAGTATATTTATAAGAAAAGAATATAAAGAAAAGAAATGTAGTTCTTTTTCTTTGTTTTGCCGATATGCAACTAAAAAAGATGAAATTGCTTATAATTGGAGATTCAATGGTTAAATATTTGGATGAATATTTAACGGCGAATCTTCTGAATTATGAAGTATATTTATAAGAAAAGAATATAAAGAGAAAAGAAACACCATCACACACGTTGCCAACCCAGAAACTGGTGCAACGATAGAAAGGTTAAGACGTAAAATATCCTTTTTGGGCAATCGATACCATTTGATTTTGGTACAATTCGGATGACAGTGTTAAAGTTATTCTTGAAAAGTACGATTGCCTCTTTAAGAATATTAAACGTTTGAACCCGAATATCAGTGTTATCATTTCAGATATCCTACCATGTGGTGAAGATTTTTTCACGACTTTAAATCAGCGAGTAGCAGCTTTGAACCGTTTACAGGTAATTAATGAAAAAATTGTAGAAATTAATTCTCAACTTGAAAAGTACTGCCAAAATCGAGAAGCATTTTTTATTTGCAGTTCGTCTCATTATTTTAGAGCTAGTTTATTGGCTAGGGATGGATTGCTTCTGAACCGGCTGGGGAACAAGAAACTTGCATCAGTTTTCCTAGGTAATATGAAGACTGTTTTGACTTCACAGCCAGTTTCTACAAAGGTAAGACCTTTTGTGTTGCCTTGTGTTACATTTACTGTACTGGATTTTCCACCTCTTGAGTTATTCTTTTGTTTCTGTAAGCCCTTCTTATCTTCTGTATTCGACTTTTTTGAAGCATGGTTGTGCTGTAGATGCTACAAAGAATGCTAATTTTGCTTTGAGAAATGCTACTAAAGCTGCTGCTGGCTCTCGGCTGAAGAGTGTTGCTGTTCCTGGTGCTGGATCTTGTTTTAAATATGTTGCACATGGTGGTGGTTCTCATCCAAGAAATGCTGTTAATCCCACAGATGGTTCTAGTTTTCATCTGCAAAATGATACAATCCCTGGTTCACATCATAAAAACGTTGCCAACCCAGATGCTAGCTCTCGGTCTCTTTGCATTGCTAGCCATGGTGGTAGATCTCGTCCAAGGAATGCTACTGTCCATAGAGCTGGTTCTGGTTTGCATCATGTAAGAAATGTGACTAAACCTGGCTGTCATCCTAAAAATGTTGCCATATGTAGTGTTGGCTCTCATTCTAAGTATGTTCCTGTCCGTGGTTTTGGCTCACATCCAAGGAATGCTGCCGTCCCTCGCTCTGGTTCTCGTGTGCGTCCAAAAAACGTTGCTACCCCTGGCCCATGTTATGAGAATGTTGTCATTCTAAACTTGTTGGTGTCCGTGGTACTGGCTGTCATCCGAAGAATGCTGCCTCTGATTTGCATTCAAGGAATAATGTTACTCCCAGGCGCAGAAATGCTACCATCGCTGGTATTGACTCTTACTGCAGGCATGTTGCAGTCCATGGTTCTGACCCTTTTCTGAGCAGTGCTAGTTCTACTGTTAATTCTTCTAAAAACACTACTGTCCCAATTGCTAGTTTTCAGAAGAATCCAATTCATGCTTTTGGTGATGGTTTGTGTCCAAGGAAGGATTTGACTGTTAGTGGTGGTTTGCGTCTGAAGAATGCTGCTTCAGCTGTTTTGGGCCTAAAAAGTGTAATGGCTTACATAGGATCATCACTGAAGAATGCAGTTACTGCTGCTGGTTGTAGTATACCGCATGCAAGTGCTGTTTCTGGTAGTGATTTTTATCCATTGTATTGTGCTTCTGTTAGCGGCAATGGGAGTTTAAAAAAGGGGTACTTACATACTATCGCAACCATCTTAGTAAAGTAACCAAATTTTCAGAAATTGCCAAACCCTGGAAACCGTGCCCATAACTTTTCTTCCGGCAACCATGCTCATAACAATCATTTCAGTCAAGCAACGCCACCTTTTTGCTATGCGTTCTATTTCGTTGGATTCCGAGTTCCAACGGTTTTTAATACAAATCGTGATATATTTTGGTCTTAATTTTAAAATATGAGCTTGTAGAATTTGCCAGCAATGGAAGAAACTACAGTCAACATAGTGGCATTCCCCGTTCCGCCTATCGTTTAAGGCACTACAGGTCCTACCCCCCGCAGAACCGAGGCCGAGGTTCAACCTCTTTCCCGGCCCCTTGAGAGGTAGGCGCAACGCACCCATTTTGGGGCGTCACTGGCCGTCAATTTGCTACCCACCAGTTGCACGGGCGAGCCCGTCGCAGGGGGTCCTTACCCAGCAAACCCAGGGCGCTACCCCCGGGCTACTAGAGCCACCCTGCTCTAAGACATGCCAGAACCCCGGGCCGGCCAATAAGTGATCTTTCCGGAGTCCCCAGAACCACTAGGTTCGTAATTTGTATACCCCCGTGGCCGAGACTGCCTAGGTACAGATCCTAGCCAGTAGCTTCGCAGAGTTCTCTACGTCGATCCCCGGGGGGAAAGAAACTGCAGTAAAATTTTGGCAGTAATTCTGAATTTTGCTGCAAATTTTCTAAAGAGAACAACGTTCTGGATAGTCGTTGTTGCCGAAGATGGCACGAAGCCGAGTCTCCGCAATTCTCAGAGGTTTTTTAGTGAAAACAGATCGTTGTGTGCTGCGGGAAAAGTATAACGAAGGAAAAAAATTACAGAAAGATTCGAAGGAGAATGTAAGTGTTTTGTTTTTTGAATATATGACATAATCTTTATTTAATTATTCAAATTTGTATTTTAGATTGCTAAAGTATGTTTTCTTTTTCTATATTGATATTGTTTACCAAACTGACTATAAATATCGATAGTTTGGGAATCTTCCTAAAAAAAGATGGTGCGAAAACCACCAACTTGCACACGCTAAGTAACTTTTGCATTTTCATTCGTAAAAAATCGCCAAATTGCGCCAAGATGGTTGCGATTGTACGTAAGTACCAAAAAATGATTCTACAAATGTTGATATTTCACAACCTAAATTTTGTACAGCAAAAGATGATTTTTACTCTGACTTTGCGTCTAGTTATGCTGTGCAGCTAAAGAGCATTTCTTATAGTTCAGGCCTAAGTTTCTTTCACTTTAATAATTTTCTTTACTAAAAGATCATGTAAAAAGCAGTGAAATTAATTGTCAAGAGAAGAAAAATCAGTCGATGTGTCCCATTCTGACTGGAGGAGGATCTGAAATTGACTGTAATGCACCATCGCTTTACCCTAGAAAATGTGACATTTGTACTAAAAACTATAACAATAAAAAAAAATTAAAATCTGAAAAATTTCAGATTTTAACCTACGTCCAAAGGCGCGTTTTTTTAACGTTTCGTGTGCTACCTTTTTTTATTAAATATCATGTACTACGTACTCAAACCATAAAGTTCAGTTCAAAATCAATATCGCAAAATCATTTTAAAATGAACATATCTTTAGAATTTCCGTAAGTTTCGTGCGCTGGAGATAAAAATGTTTTTTTTTCGTACAGTGTTGCCATTGCTCGCTTTGAAATCATTTAGTTTGTTAATCAGAAATTCGTTGAAATGTTACAAAACATAAAATCGATAATAAAGCAAATTTCAAATTCAAAATTAGGGCTTCCAGATGCCCATATTTGCAGTAGGATTACGTCATTCAAAATTCCATGGCTCTAGGTTTTATCAAAATGCGAGAAACATGCATACATTTATGCAGATTTTTCATTTTTTAAAATTTAATGCAGAGCGATAACATTTAGTGGCAACAATTTGAAAAGTGAAACGGGCATTCAGAGTGAATCGACGCAAAATCGCAAAACGAAAGTAATAATCCTTCGGGACTAAATCCCTTTGGACTAATAAAACTAAAAATTCTTTTAATAATCATAAAAAGAATTGCAAAGAAAAACTTGAAACTGAAAAGCTTAAACTTTTATTAACTTGTTCTCAAAGTAATGTTGGTAAAAACATTGATAATGTATTGAGTGTTAAAAAGTAGAAACCAAAGAATGTATTAATGATAAAATAGAAATGGGTTATCTTCGTAAATGTGAAATATATGCTTGAAAACCTATAAATCAAAGAATTCATTTTATAACCACAAAAAAAATTGTTCAAATAAACAAGTACTTAATTTAAAACAAAATTGTTCATCTATTTATCCTCGGAAATGTCTAAATTGTGATAACTGTTATCCTTCCAAATTGTAATTTTTAAACATAAGAAAGTTTGCACAAAAGTTGATAAATCGTATGTATGCTTTATATCTGATTGTCATAAGTCTTTTACGTATGTTTTAAATTTTAATAAGCATTTAGCAGATGAACATAATTTAAATAACTTAAAAGCGTATTCATTTGAAACAATGAGTTATATTGAAAATTGGCTAGAACTGGAAGGAACCTCGACATTCTCTTCATTCAGAAAATTTGCTAAAGTAACGAAAAATTCTAAAACTTATCATTATTATTGTTGTCAGTTTGCCATGCATGGTTATTCTGATTTTGAAAAAAGACTAGTCGTAAAAATGAAAAAGGTACAATTTCAAAAAATATACGTTGTCCAGTCAGAATATGGGCTTGTGAAGAAATTAATAAAATCTCTGTTTTTTACTTTCCTAAACATAACCATGAGCAAAAGTTTGAAAATTGTAAATATGAGCCATTGAAAAAAGTACGTGATGTTTGATAAAAGCAAATTTACATTTGTCTGTACCTCCACAAAAAATAAGGGATATCTTACGAGATGGATCAGGAAATCGAGAGAATAGAAGTAATTTCCGTGTAAAAGAACTCTTTGTCTCCCGTAAAGCTATTTGTGCGTATTCTAGATATTTAAACGGTTCATTACATCCAAGTAGTGACGCAGTTTCTGTTAATTTAATCATTGAAACTTTAAAATGTGAATCATACAATCCTGTGTTGTTATATAAGCCTCAGAATAATTCAACTTTGTATGGTCGAACTGATCTAGATAATCTTCCAAATCATAAAGTATCATTTGCTCTTGGTCTTCAGACACACAAACAGAAAGAAATGATGATAAAAGGTTGTACACAGATTTTATGTATCGATTCTACGCATAAGACTAACCAGTATGATTTTTACCTTTTTAATCTTATAGTAACTGATGAATTTGGTTGTGGCTATCTAGTTGCTCATTTTATTACTAATTTTCTAGATGCTGACACTCTTTATTGTTTATTTAATAGTTTATGAGTCTTAAGACTTTGTTTTGCGTAATCTGAAGTTTTTCAACATCTTTTTTAGAGTAAGCCGCCCAGGCCGGCGAAGCATAAGAGGATTGCTATAGTCAAGATCAAGATCAAGATAGTACTTTCGGTTCAAGGTGTCAACTACTAATGAGTTTTAACCTATATATCAAGTAAGGCCGGAGGCCGCTCACTTTTGTTTAGATAAATCAGAGGTGCTTAGCACCGCGCCTTTAGGCAAAAGAATGGTCTATGTGGCAAAGTCATACAGGAAGGCAGTCATGAAATTATAAATTGATATACTTTTGTAGATGTAGAAACATTCGAAAAATTTTTGAGCAGGTGCTGGGTGCGTGCTATTTGCAGTGAGGAATTGAGTGACTGAAATGAACATGAGATACGGAGAGTAAGTCAGAATCAAATCACGTAACCTGAGGTTGCGTTCTGGTTCGTTGATAAATACTGCTGTATTACTCAAAGTTTTATTAATTTAAGAGTAAATAACTCTTGTAGGCCTATAGTATTGCAATCTACTACATAATAATGATCTAATAACTATGGAGAGGTGAGTTTTATGCTACGTAATTCTTGTTTAATTAGATAGAATTTGATTATTCCTTTTTTGGGCTTGGGGGTCACATGGACCAATGGACATGTTGCAGGATAATCTGTTAAGCGATTTCAAGACGAAAAATAATAGTCCATAAGGCTATTTCAAATTACTCTTCACAAAGTCCGTAATTTGGCTTTGCCAGATAATAGATTGCTATAGTATCAATCGTATTGCGTTAAAGTCTTTAGATTCTTATATCAGTACAAGTGAAGAATTTTTTATAAAATCTGTGTGTGCAGATTTTGTTAGGGGATGGTTGTTTGATGTAATCATAAATGCATTTTTATACAAAATTTTAGAAAGTGATAATGAATATACTTTTGTTGATTCCTTGATTACCCAGCTTATCTTATCTGATGCATTATCACATGGAAATGCTTTTCCTGTCCCTTTGAATTCTTTCAAATATTTATTGATTCCTGCTTGCATTGATTCACATTAGATTCTGGTCATAGCAGATTTAAAGAAAAATACCTTTTATGTATATGACTCTTTAATAATTTCACGTAATCCAAAATACGTAAACTTAATTAATAAATGGTCTAATGTAATTAACAGTGAATTACAAATTAATGGTTTATGGGATGTTCAGTGCCCACCACATGCTTTACAAAACGATGAAGGCAGTTGTGGTGTCTTCGTTTGTTATTATGCATTTCAACATGTCAATAAATTAGGTTTAAATCTTCCTCTAGATATCATTCAATTTAGAAAATATATTTATAGTATTTTAACTAAGAATGTTTCACCTCTTATACAGCAAAAGATAAATGTATCTTCAGCAGAGCAAAACTGTTCACTAACTATTGGAATGAATGAAGATTTGACCAAATCATGTTTAAAAATACATGATATTGAAATTACACTATATATGTTAAAATCAATAGATCCTTTTATAAGTAATGAAGAATATTTGTTTAAATCTGTATCTTCATGTTTTCGAAGAGGATGGCTCTATAATACTATAATTGATGCCTTTTTGTTTAAAATTTTAAACAGTTATGAAGATTTTGCCTTTGTTAAATCTAATTTACAAATACCTAAAGCAATTTTTTGTATTAATGAGCCATTATTAACAAAATTAAAATCAGCAAAATTATTTTTTGTCCCTGCAAATTTAAATTGTCATTGGATATTAATAATAGCAAATATACCAGATATGATTTTTGAATTTTATGATCCACAAAATAAATCATGTGGGCAGGAGCATGCATGGTTTAATTAATTCATGCATGGTGTGAGGTTTTAACTAAAATATTTGCTACTAGCACTAAATAGAAAATAATTTGCCCTTCACATATTTTGCAAACTGATAATATGAGCTGTGGTGTTTTAGTATGTTACTATGCTTATCAGAGGGTTCAAAATGAAAGATTAAATACGCCAGTTAATTAAACTGAATTCCGGAAATTGATATATGAGCATATAATTTCAAGTAATTGATTTATTTAAAATAAGAAAAACTGAAATTAAAATTTTAAAATGTTTTTTAGAACAGTATTTCATTTTTTTGATAATGTTTGAAAAATAGTATAATGGACAAATATTTTGCAATTCATCTGTTATCATACAGTTTATACAAAAAAAAAACTTTTTATCTGAGTTTGCTTTATTTTGTAATGTTATATCGGTGGTAAAATAATAAGTAAAAATGCTCATGTTTGTATATAACTTGGTAGTATAAGAGAAAATTGTTAAAGTAGGCAACAATGAGCCCTTTTGGCCAGGGTGATACCCCCACTTGTGGATAATAGAGAATAGTTCATTTTATGTTGACAATGCATTCTCGGGGACCTGCATGCCAAAATTTTCTCTTATTTTTAAGACTAATAAATAATTAGAAAATTGGTACTTACACTTCATCCCATAAACTGTGAAAGATATCCTCGGGAATAATTGGCAGGACTCCACCAATTTTCATGATAGTCAACTTTCATGGCCAATGCGATAGTATGTAAGTACTGCAGATTTTTCCATTCATAAATAATCTCAACGTATTATATTTGGTCATTTTTAATATTTCAGGCTAATGTTCCCAAAATCAATAGTGCATTGTTTTCAGTGGTCTTAGCTGTTTTACAATTTAATTTAGTCTTTATTTATCAGTAGACAATGAGCAGGAATCTACTACATATTTAAAAGTCAACAGCAATCTATGCCAGCAAGATTTTTTTGAAATTGAAGCTAGTACTCGTACATTTTTAAGTAATACTGGTTGAATAATAATATACTCTATTCAGGTAGTTTTATCTGCTATGTTTAGAGTCTTTAATTTAAATAATAAAAGATGAGTAAAAGCTATGTAAAATAATTATGTATTTTGAATAAAGTCTGAAATAAATAATCCTTTTTTGAATGATTTTTTTACTAAAAATTACTCCACATATTATGAATTAGTCATATTTGTGAAACATACTTAAAACTGCATAAGTAGTGTCTCTTACAAGGCATCAATAATACAGCCTTATCCCAATTCCTTCTTAAATAAAATATAGCTTCATTCTTTATTTCATCACCCATTGATTTTCACTGATTGAAATTAAAAAACACATTATAGTCACTTAAAATGTTGAGTTTTTTTTTACTGGTTAAATAAGGGTTTTTTTTACTGGTTAATAAGGGTATTTGCACATTCATAAGTTTTAGTATACAAATTAAACTTTCACATATCCCAATAACAAAGTCAGCTACCAAATAATTGGATTTTTTAATTTTTCAACATTCATGAGTGATCTTGCTGTTAATCAAAAAGATAAATATACTGGTCTTATATCCATTATAGAAGTTCAGTCAATTTTTAACTATTTATTGTGAAATAAGAAGGCATAAAAATTTATGCATAACTTATAGGTCAAATGTCAGGCAAAGGGCTTGTGGTCTTTCACAAAAAAAGTGTAGCCAGACATCTATAATAATCTTGTAATTTTAATACAAGAATAAGTGTTATCATTACTTATAGTTAGATAGTGCATATTATTATTTCCTGTTATTACAGAAATGGATGTTTTGAATTTTTTACAGAACTCTAATATCCATAAATGGTTTGACACATAAAAAATAGAGAATATTTGCTCCACGCATATATATGTAATAATTGTTCTTTTGGCAGAAGATGAAAGCAATTCACATTTAGTCATGGCTGAAAAAATGTCTGGACATTATTGTGTAATGGAGGATCAGATGGAATTTTAAAAACAGGACCCATTTGATAGCCAAACATCATTTATTCCTGAATGATGAATGTCTTAATACATAACTGTAGAAAACTAGGGGTGCTAAACGTGCCCCGCAGTTTTAAATATACAATTACATTTTAATTGACGACGAATAGCTAGCAGAGGCTGAGCAACAAGTTGTTAGCATGCAGGCAAAAGAGAACGCAGTAGCTCAAAGAAAGACGAAAGGTTTAGTGTCAGTTCGAGTTCTAGAAAAGTTTTGGCATACAATTATTTGATTTGGCTGGTGGAGGTACCTGCATTAAAACATTACGTAATTTCGAATTTGGGAGAAAGGATGAATTTAGGGGGAGAGCACCAAATTTAGAATATTAATTTTGAGGTCTCCAATTATTTTTTAAAGCAGGTATCATATTTTGTTATATCTTACTTATACATATTTTATTTAAATTTAATAATAATAATAGCATTATACATCAAATCCAGATTTGATTTAAACATAACTAAAGAACAAACACTGCTTTTACAAAGGCCATGTTTTCTGTTTTGCATCAGTTATAATTATTTTCATGCACATGAATATATTTCGAAGTGTTAAATTTATTTTTTATCTTTTCTGCTTTTAGATGCTCTATGCCTGAGAACAAAACTTATTGCTAATCTGATGTCTCATTATTAATGCACTAGGCCAAAATAACTAGATTTTATAGTGCATGAATTGACCAAAAGTGTGCAGTTACTATTCAAATTTGTAATATTGTATAGCAAACATTTGAAATCACATTTTGTAATGTTTTCATTAAATGGAAAATTTTAGTTCTAATTCATTCATAAATTTGATACAAGTAGGGAACCAGACACCTAAATTTGAAAGAAAAAAAATAGTATCTAGAGTGCATTCTTGTAATCAATTTTTATTTTATTTTGTTATAAGAAGAGAAAGAGAAAAATGTTTTTTAGTTACAAGATATTGTTCTATAGAAGTATGTGTGATTTATACTGAGAAACACGAGAGATAAAAATTTAGTTTCACTTTAGATAAGATTTCACCAGAATGTTTTGTGTTATGGGATATCATTCATGAATGTAGAAGTTTATCAGTGCAAGATATAACTTTACATTTTCATGCCAAAGATTACACATGCAAAACATGAAACATATCCTAAGAACCTTGCAAGGTTAAAGACACAAATACATCCATGTACAATATGAAAATACATTTAAATAATAAAATTTTCATAAACTGCTAAAAAAACTATGAAGTTATATTTCCTAATGTTTTCATTGCATGGAAAATTTTAAAATTCTAATGCATTCATAAATCTTAAATTATTTGTGTCATAATATATTAGGAATGATTCTTGCAACTTAGTGTTAATTATTTCATGAATGTTAAATTTTTTCTCCCACAGTGTGAATATAGTTATAAATGTGACTATGATTATAACAGTAACTAATAGGGTGAGAAACATTGTGATACACAGAATAGTAGTGTAAAAAGCAGCCTACCTCAAGAGGCAGTTCTAAAAATTGGATCAAGTTATCAAAAGTATACAGAATAAAACCTGCCTTTATACAAAATGAGAGGCTTCATAAATAAATACTGTAATGATATATGTATTGAACCAAACAGTTAAATTGAAAAAAAAGTTTGCAGTGCATTCTTGTAATCAATTTTTATAATTTTATTTTATTGTAAGAAGAAATTGGAAAATATTTTTTCTATACAAGATATTATTCTATACTGGTGTGTATGATTTATACTGAGAAACATGACAGGTAAAAATTTCACCAGAATATTTTATTATGGAATATCATTTATAAATGTGGAAGTTTATTGGTTCAAGATATATAACTTTGCATTTTCATGCCAAAGATTACGTAATTATTTGTATCATAATATATTAGGAATGATTTTTGCAACTTAGTGTTAATTATTTCATGAATGTTAAACTTTTTCTCCCACAGTGTGAATATAGTTATAAATGTGACTATGATTATAACAGTAACTAATAGGGTGAGAAACATTGTGATACACAGAATAGTAGTGTAAAAAGCAGCCTACCTCAAGAGGCAGTTCTAAAAATTGGATCCAGTTAAACACTATTACTGATTAAAAACATCAAGTTATCAAAAGTATACAGAATAAAACCTGCCTTTATAGAAAATGAGAGGCTTCATAAATAAATACTGTAATGATATATGTATTGAACCAAACAGCTAAATTGAAAAAAAAAAAAGTTTGCAGTACATTCTTGTAATCAATTTTTATAATTTTATTTTATTATAAGAAGAGATCGGAAAATATCCTTTCGATACAAGATATTATTCTATACTGGTGTGTATGATTTATACTGAGAAACATGACAGGCAAAAATTTCACCAGAATATTTTGTTATGGAATATCATTCATAAATGCGGAAGTTTATTGGTTCAAGATATATAACTTTGCATTTTCATGCCAAAGATTACACATACAAAACATGAAACATATCCTATGAACCTTGCAAGGTATGAGTGAAACATAAAAATAAGAATTGATTGGTGCAAATTGAATTCATTATGCAGTATCAAAAATATGCCAAGTAAAGATAAGTAAAGACAAGAATACATCCAAGTACAATTTTAAAAGACTATAAAATAAATAAAATTGTTGCGAACAGTTAAAAAAACTACAGAAAGATTTCAGATTTTCCAATGTTAAACCATATTGCTGTGTATATGGAAGTGTCAAAATTAAACATGGCTTCTTTACAAACTTAATATATCTAAAAACAAAGATAAAATGTTATACTTTTTAAAAAGCCATATAAGCTGCTTAAAATAGCATTATTTTATACATAACAGCCAAACCTATGTGATTAAGCAACATAAGTACGTTTGTATAGACTGGGATATAACTGTATTCTTATCTATATTCATAAAAATGCTACAGTAAAGAACATCACTGTTATCTTTAATAAAATTCTGAAATAAAAAGTTTCGTATGTGTAGAGAGGTATTTCTAGATCCTCTATTGTGTTGACCTCATATTCCAGGCATAATAATAGTTGTGTTTTCTTTTGCACATAAGATCCAAAGTCAGGAGTGCAGAATGGATGCATATAATACCAAGAATGATAGTTACTAAGCACTGGATGATCAGATTGCACAAAATGTGAAAATCGGAGAACTTTTTGGAGTGGTTGCTAAAAGCAAATCACGCAGTCCGCGAATAGATGTTCCAGATCTTCAGGTAATGTGAGGCTGTTTCCCTGAGAAAGCTATCCTTCCTACTAGATAGACAGTCCGTATGTAATTTATAACATTTGATCAAAAAAAGTTAAAGTTTGATACTCACTTGTCGCCAACAAATAAATACACTAGTATGAAGTAGTGCACTAAATTTAGATAGCATGTTAAATTAAAATTATATTGAAAAATATAGATGCCTGTGAATGCTATTGATCGCCGGAGACCTACATGTGTGATCGCTGATATGTGATATTGCAATAAATTTAGATACTTTTTAAACTTAAATGCAAGAATACTTGTACCTATGAATGGCAGCCAATGAAGATCAATGTGTAGCTTATCACTGGAAAAAAAAACTAAAGAACAGCAGTGTCCATCAAAACTATTGGCTGTTATTACAGTCAGCCGAAAGGTCATCGGTGTCGGAGACTGCAGATAATTTAATAATCTATGTGTTATGACATAATATAACACTCCAAAAACTTTGGGAAGAGTTAATGACTTAAAACAACAAAGTGCTAATTTTTATCGGAAACAGTCCTTCGAGAAATTTTTATTTAAAAATTGGAAGGTCACTGCAAACAACAATGAAAAGAACTCCATACTCCAAGTCATACACTTTTTTCTTTGTCACAAAAGAATACTGACATCAAGTGATTCCTCTGAAAAAAAACATTACTTATAGCTCTCAACAGAAGTACATTATCAGTATTGATCTCCCTTTCTAGAAAACCTTGTAGTTAGTACCTTTTCCTTCTAAATAATGGTCAAGGCCTGCAGTATAACATTAGCGGCAGGTGATTCGTTAGAGCAAAAGTCTGACGATTTCGTTTGGTTTATTTGATTGCAGCTAAACGCTCAAGGGCTATCTTACTAAGGGGGGATGCCTTCTTCGAGAACTCTCTAAAAGGCACTATCTCGTATACTATACACGTTATAACACATGGGGAAAATCAAGAAAACGACCATGCAGCCAGCCCATTCGCCGAGATTCGAACCCTGGACTGAACTATCAGTGTTCAGTGATTTTACCGCTTAGCTGCTGATGGGCAGAAAGCAAGTATAGTGAAAAGCATTTTTTAAAATATAACGCAAATTATTAAAATTCTGGATTTTCCAAATCTTTTTGGATTACTCTATGCCAAACATTAAAATGCCCTCCTTCAAACTCTGTTGCATAAAGTGAGAAGGGAAACTAATAAATGACTCAATCAACGAATGATTCATCATGGAGTGGCTAATATTCTCAGACTGAGGTTTGTCTTATATGTCTTAACTAAACCTCTCTTCATATGGTTCTGTTATGATTTTAGATATGTATGTGGGAAGTCTGCCTGATGACGTAAGAATACAGATTTCAGGTTCCTGAAAGCCTGGACAACAGATCAATAATGGCCTTTCACAGTATCATCTATTTTTACACACCTTACTTTTTCATTCCTAAGAAAAGCCTGATATGAAAGCAAGGTCAAGTCTCTCACTCATAAAGAAACCTTGAAATCCTAAATATTGGGAAATATTCAGTATTATATATTGCAAATATTGGGAAATATTCTGTATTAAGTGGATTCCAAGTGATAGATGTGATGGCGTACATATTACCAGATCAGTACTGTGAAGTATCCTCTTAAGTTGGTAGACATAGGTTTGCTATATATCGTTAAGGACATAGGTTTGCTATCGGATACGCAGTGACATACTCAGTTGCTGTACTTACGTATTTGAGTTCTTATCCTTACTTCCTTAAAGAGGATTGTCATCATTAAAATCATCGGTTAGAATGAATGATAAGTGCTATCGTAAGCGTTTTCGGTTGCTATTATCTATGCATGCATTAGGAGGTAAAATTAATACCAAATATATAATATCAATCTGTATAGTACAGGTTGAAGACAGTAGTGATCCAAACACATAGACGTGCCACAAGGAAAGCATTTTCCGTCGGACATCGAAGTGCACAACGTATTGTCAGTCAGCCGCCCAGTTCTGCGAAAATTGATAGGTAGTATACCTGTGGGATCCCTGCCTCAGCAACCACATAATATGGTAAATAAAAAAAATACAGAATTTACAATAAATAAAATCCATTTATTTTTCAAAGAATTCTTACACGTGAGTAGTACCGTCTTCGCGAGATGTCAGAAGACCTGAGAGGGAGGGTGAGGATGTCGAAAGGATCTGAAGCAGGCAGCTCTTCACGGAAAATGCAGGGCTATGAAATGGAAAGCATAAGCGATGAACGTAGGTCAATGAGAGAAAGGGAGTAGGCAAAGAAGTATTTAAGGTACTTGTAAACAGGTACAAAATTCTTAGACTGACCCATTTTAGCTTTTGAAAATCGATTTGGTGTGTCACAGAATGACAAGTGATGCTGATGCAGTTCAACTACGTGAGCAATTTGGGATAGGTAAATATGGATTTCGCAAGCTTCATTTGTAGGTCTTATAAGACTAGTATTTGATCATACTGGGAAAGAATACATAAATTAACAATAGTCAATAAGAATCATATGTAAAAGCACATTAAAGCCTATATCTCGGATAATTTGCGAAAAATGACGTCTAAAACAGAAATTAGGGCTGATTCTAAATTGTTATGGACTAATTTGTCTCTTTATGAAAGCAAGTAATAATATCAGGTGAAACATGTTACTAAGAATTTCACTAAAACAGAGGGAAATTCGGATAATACGCTCAGTTCTTTCTATATGCACTTTGGAGATTTGATGGGACAGTGACTGGCTGAATGATTAAGACCACTGAATATTGGTAGTATCATCGAAGTTCGAACCCTTGCGAACGCTGGCTGCATGATAGATTTTCACAGTTTAACAATTTTCACAGATGTAAATCTGTAACATGAATTTGGGCCAGCTTTCTTTAGAAAGTGCTCCTTTCCACTCAGCAAATAGAATTAGCTTGCTTTCCGGTATTCAAATAAGCTAACCTATTCCCCAGGAGGTCTGCCAATCTCTTTTACATTATATGAATGGATCAGTGAATATTTATGAATATATGCATGTATTTTTCTGTATATGCATGACCGGACAAACATGCATATACGCTGGTCATTAAAATTAAAGGATAATGAGGAAAAAATATGCTTACTAAGTTAATGATGCAACCAATGCCCTATACTATAATTATTTACGTTAATTAAATACAACTGAACACACAATTGCACTTCCGAGCATCAGTATTCAGTAGTTATGGTTCAAAGGCATCATTTAAATGAAGGTGAAAAGTGCCGCATAATTGGTAGTATCGAGAGAGGTCGCTAAAGGTATGAATATCCATCAAGAGTCTGGAGCCACCTTTTAAGCAATGAATCAGTTGACAGACAGCCTGGTCAAGGGTGACCAAGAGCAACAACTGCATCAGAAGAGCGTTTTCTATCGATGTCGGCTCTAAGAAACTGCGAAGTGATTGATTTGGTTTTAGAACTTCATGCTGCCACAGGAATCCGAATTAGCAGTTCTGCTGCTGCACGAAGGCTTAACAAGGTTGGACTGTATTTAAGGAAACCAATGGTTTCTGTGCCATTCACTCCAGCTTCCAGAGGGGCCCGTTTAAACTGGTGCCGTCGTCATGTTCAGTGGAGCCAAAACGACTGGGCCCGAGTATTGTTTACTGACAAATCCAGATATAATCTAAACAGCGATCCTATATACGTGTATTGGACCCTGCCCTTGTCCGTGAAATATTTCGTTTTCGCGGTTTAACAGTTTGGGGAGGAATTATGACCAATGGCCGTTTCGAGCTGCATATCTTTCAAGGATGTTCTGTGACAGCTCGGAGATATTTGGACGAGGTACTAAAGCCCCAAGTTATACTGTTAAGGTGTGCTGTTGGCCCGGAGTTTATGTTAATGGATGAAACTTTTTAGCCTCGTCGAGCATATGTGGTGTAAGAATACTTGCAAACAGAAGATATCACTCGAATGCATTGGCCACCTTACTCACCCGACCTGAACCTGATTGAGCATCTGTGGGATCATCTGTGTGTTAGCACTCCGAATTCGTCCACGGACCCTCCGGGAGCTGAAAAAACCACTTTTAGATCCGTGGCGTGCAATTGTACAAGACTTCATCAACACTTTGGTAAAGTCTATGAAATCAAGATGTCGGATATACATATCTGTCCTAGTGGACCATACACCATCTTAAATAAAAAAAAATTTTCAACAGTGGTGACTTAATTTTTCCATCATTTTTTACTTTCCGTACATTTAGTTTTTATTTCGATATTTTCCGAATAATCAACTGCCAAATATTGTAATTTATGTTAACTAATGTTTTTGTACGAATTCCTATTAATAATTTTTCATTAAATATCAGTTACTTTTGTTTCTGTCATTATCCTTACATTTTAATGACAGTGTAAATACGGCTCTGAAATACGGGACGAATTAGCTGTTAATGAACTGTAAGACTTTGAGGGTTGAAATAGTTTTAGCATTTTAGAGTTTATTCGTAAGCGGTTTGGGAATTTGTAATATTTTTCATGCACTAAAGCCCCGTTCACATGCAACGCTCCTTCGCACAGCTGCCGTTAGGAAGAGGAGAAAAAGGAGACGGGAAGGAGTTTCACTTTTAGGACCTGTTCAGAAGACCGCCGTCTTCCTTCCCTTTACAGATACGCCACTGTGCGAATTGTTTGATTTCTAAAAGTGCTTACACATTTTTAACGTTGCTTGTGTTGTTAATTTCGTAATCGGTACTTCCGCAATTGGTACCGGAACTTTCGTAATGGTTCCTGAAAAATTCGTGCATTATAATTTTTATAATTATAATTATTATTATTGTTACGAAATGGCCAGGCCCGGTAAGATAGCTTCCCCGCAAAGCAGGCTTAGGGTTGCCAGAAAATGTCAAGGGAAGGCAGGGTTGCCACATTTGGAGAGAAATCGTCCGTTTGCGAAAAAATTGGCGATATGCCATAGACGGATGGAGAACCTTCTGGAACGAATTTTTACTAGTTTAGCCCTGAACGTTCTCGAACACAAGCCAAAAGCTATATAAACCCTGCTGGTACGCAGAGAGGGAGTTAGTTGAGTCAATGCAAAGTAGCATTTCGTCTAGCGAGCTGATAGTCAGTCAGTAAGCGAGTGTCTAGCTGGTCCTCGACTACATCGAGAGCGTTTCTTAGTGTATCGCGAGATAATGCATCGTCGAGTTTTATTTTAGAGTGTGATGAGCTTCGCGAACGACTGAACCGAGTCGGAAGCTGTACTCTAGCGTATCGTCGAGTGCATCGTGAGTTCTAGCGTGGAGAGTCTCGAGAGTACGTGGAGTTCCGAGAACGACTGAACCGAGTCGGGAACTGTACTCTGTGCTTTGCTGTGAAGCTGTTTGCACCGTTACAACCTGATAGTTGAAGGCTGTGTCGCTGATTGTCTCAGCGTGTTTATAGTAGTTCTTCGCCGACTGTAAGCGTGATTTTGGAGCTGTCTTGTAAAATACTGGCCAATAAAGTGTGTTTTGATACTTCATCAAGTGTCACCGTCGTTATTCACTCCAAATCCACGAACCCTTGAAGAGAAAAACGTAACATTATTTTATAGGCTTTTATTTAGCTCACTCTTGGTGCTTGTCGCTATGATTAAAAGATGGTCATCGATTTTTAAATTGTTTCCCGATAAGAATCGAATTCAAATTTTGCACATATACTGCTTTTGGATGTGGAGTCACGTTTTTGATTTTTAGAGGGTTAGATTTTTTTTCAAGTTTTTTTTCTTTAAAGTTGAAACGATTTTTTGGAAGTATTTGCGTTAAATAAACTGAGAATCTCAGAACATTACTCTTTGTATCATGAGACACAGTGGGAAAATAATTTTACCTTTTTTTTGGTTGTTTTTTGCTTTGTTTTGGGACAATTTTTGAAAATCGCTCGTATTTTTAGACTTTTTGACACCTATTAATTTTAAAATTTCATATCTAAAAATATATCGGTTACAAACTTCCGAAATTTTTACAAGTTATAAAACAAACTTTTCGCATTTATAAAAATTATAAATAAAATTAAATGGATGATTTTTTACTTTTTTAAAAGATATGCAATGAAGCAGAATAGGAAATACTGGTTTTTCTTGGGAATCATTACGAAACATCAGTTTCAAAGTAATAATCTCATTACTTAACACTATTTTCATGATATTATTTACACTATATAATTTGTTATTGTTGCGAGGTGTTAGTTCAGCGTGAGATCGGAGGTATTTCCGAGTTAGCTTTCTCTTAAGATGCGCTTTGCACTGCGTTGTGTTTAACGTTCTTAGTAATTTGAAGCGTAACTACTGAGTACACTTTGTGACATTCTAAACACTTGTATGAGTATTTCTGTGGAAAATTCCAGAATTTTGAAGTGTTTAGGTTGATAAAATAAATTTAAGGAAACTATTATCGAACCTGTGTGCAATGACAATCATTTACGAACTATTATCAATCTATTACAAACCTCTACGCATGCAACAGAATTATAATTAATTCATGTATTAAAATTGTTTTAAACGTGTTTCACAAAACAAAAACATATAAAGAAAAATTCTACTTGCGTTTTATGATTTTTTTGCAATCTTTCTGGCCAAATAAGGTTTTAAATAAAGGCTTGTAATTTATATTTATATTAACCAAATGTATAAATAGCACTAAACTTTTACATATATTTATGAACTGAAATTCAGTAATAAAATTTTTAGGAAGTTTGAAATGATTTAATGACTATTTAGACAGTTTGTATTCTTTAAACTGCGTTTTCTCAGTTTTAATTTTTTCTATAAATCCTTTTACTTTAAGACCTAAAACATATACAGGTATGGACTAAATTATTTGATATTTTTACTGCTTATTTAAAATTATATACTTTATAGAAACAAGGATGGGTTTTGCAAAATACTGAAAAGAAAAATTATTTGAAATGAAAATGGGACGGAGATCATATTTGTTTTAAAGATTTTACATGGAAAAGTGTTTTTACTTTTTTTCTCCGAAGCTAATGCATTAATTGCAAAATCAATCCTTGAAGTTATTAAGAATAATAAATGTAATAAAAAAATCTGGGGGGAACACTGAAAATTGTAGGAGAAGAAAGACATTTTAATTGTTAAATTTTTATTAAAAAACTATTTCTTTGTTAAAAATTAAAATAATTTTGTCGTACAAAAAACTTTTAATAATATTCATAAAAAGTAGATGAAAGTTCCTAAATAATAATAAAAAAAAAATCCTTCAAAAGGTACCGAGCCCCTTGTCGCTTTGAACCGATATGCGCGTCTGAGCTCCTTAACTTTAGTTTTAATTTCAATGATATTTCTGAATTATCCAGAATCAGATAATGTTGTCTGTACTAGTTTATAAATATCCGTATCTTGTACAGTTCCATCTATTTTTGGGGGGATGCTATCCTATCCGCAGACATCTATCAACGCGACTGTTTGGCTGACAGTCCAGCGAGCAGTCGATTGCACGTCAGCCATGTTGCTTACTAAAATTAAGTGAACCGCGCAATCTCGCAGTGCAGTATCGGAAATCTCCCCATTTGCCCTGCCCCTGAGAGGTAAGAAAATTCTGTCAGGTTCCTCCTTCATTCTGAGAAGCAGTTAATGCTTCTTCGCCATGTGAATGGAACACGTTGGAAGAACCGGTTTTCGCCACTGGTCGAATCTGCTCTTGTGAACGGGGCTTAAGAGGGGATAGCATAATATCCGCATTCTCCTGCTATTTAGTTTCTTGCTGCTCATCTGTAGTAACTATTTTAAGAGACAACCATGAATTTCTTACTTGCAACAATATCTCATATGTTATATACATCTCATATGTATGAGATTTTCATATGTATTATGCAGGGCTTAATTTCTAAAATTAGAGTGCCGGAGCCCTATGGAAGACTGTCGGGAAAGAGGAACAAAAATAAATAAAATGACTAATAAAATCATTAATAATTACGTAGCGTATTCGGAAACTAAGTACCGTTTCATTCTAGCGCCGTCGCAGCGCTGTGGTAGGCGTCCCGCGCATGCGCACTAGTCTTTCTTGTTCACTGACTTTCAATTGTTGCCATTTTGTTTGCTCTATGTTGTGTTTTCAGTTTGCTGTGTTACATTCAAAATGTTTAAGACAATTAGTGCTCCCGTTGACTGTGAGATTCGTGCCGTGATTAAATTTTTGAACGCGAGGAATGTTAAACCGGCCGAAATTTATCGTCAAGTGACAGAAGTTTACGGTGAATACGCGATAAGTGATGGAATGGTGAGAAAGTGGGTAAGAATGTTTAGTGCAAGTCGAACAAATGTCCAAGCCGAGGCTCGGAGTGGTCGGCCTTCTGTTGTCACCGATGATTTGGCAAGGAAAGTTGATAAAGCAATTCATGAGAACAGACGCTTCACAATGACAACTCTTTTAGAGGCACTTCCACAAATTTCACGTACTGTTTTGTTCGAAATTGTGTCTGACCGCTTGAATTATCGAAAACTGTGTTCCCGATGGGTTCCAAAAATGCTCACTGATGTTCACAAAACAAAGCGACTTGGTAGTGCCCTGACATTTCTCACGCGGTACAGTGATGAGGGAGAAAACTTTTTAAACCAAATT
>KL813647.1:0-13008 GCA_000611955.2 Stegodyphus mimosarum | reverse complement strand
AAAACTATTTTGCAATATTGTTCTTCAACTGAATTTTATGGTTTAAATGCGAAGAACATGATATTCAATAAATTAACATACAAAATGTTTAAAAAACGCACCTTTGGACGTAATTTAAAATCTGAAACCTTTCAGATTTTTTATTTTTTTATTATTGTGAATTAAATCATGTTTAATTCATTCTCGAATTATCCCATATATTGACTCAGCACAGCATCCACAACCAATTAAGTTAGTTTCTACACCTTCAGTGTCTTTTTGTCAAGTCAGAAAAAAAGTAAACTTTCAGTTTCGAATGCCGAAAAAGCAGCCATTTTGCCAGCTGCCGAATTGCTTGTTTTTGCATAGAAACTGCAATTTTAATTGCAAAAATTGTTTTTTAATTGCTTTAACTGTACTTCGTGTTTTATGTTTTTCATTAACTTTAAATTTTTAATGAAAATATTTTGAGTTTTTATGCATTTTTGCTTTGCCACGAAGTAAGAACTGAATTAATTGAATGAGAAATATATCTCTAACGAAATTCAATGAAATAAGTCTTTTGTATTAGCAACAAATATTATTGTCTATCTCGATAGAGGAGAATGTTTACGAGTAGCACATATGCATTAGTTAAGCAGTGCTGAATCGTCAGTGAAAAACTTTATTTTTTTATTTGTTTAATTTCTTTATACATCATTTTAGATTTATTATAGAATTTGAATAGAACATGTGGCAATGAACAGATAATTCTTCAGATTATATAATTTTTGTGCATTCTGAGTCATAAAACGAATGACATGTAACATTGTTAAGTTAACCTAGCGCCAGAGTGTTGCTATGGCAAACAAATATAGTGACTTTTAAAGATTGCATCTATTCTATTGTGGTTTATGTGCTATTGACGAAGTAGATTTAATTCAATAAGTTTAAATGAAATGCAAGAAAAAATGCATACAATTTAATATTCCATACAAGGAAGTCATGTAGTGTCCACATCAGATTTTTTTTTACTTTCATTCCAAATCATACAGGAACTTCATATTAATCTCATTACATACACCCATTTTACGCTGTACAGCACAAAATAATCAACGTACTTCCTACCTCATATCCAATGCAGCCTTACAAATATTTTCCAATCAGTCAAATTTACTGCAATCACGCAACCAATCACGTCGTAATAGGGTTTCAATAACATTCAACTGCTCAGGTTACCATAAATGAAACAACAATTTGCCAATAAATGAAACAACAACCTGGCGATAATCCAAGGGGCACCCTAAAATATAGATTAACCCTGCAGGTCTTTTAATTCAAAAATAAATTTATGCAATAAACATTTTTGTTATTTATTAGCCCAATATACTTGCTTCTTGCCAAACCGCTTTCCTTTGAAACTGGCTCTAACTTTCGTATATAATGGCATAATGAAAGAAATTAATTTTAATTTATTCCCAATTCTGATCATATAATAATCAAAATATTCTTTAAAACGTAAACTTTAAGAAGCCTTTGCAATTCTGCATACAAATTGCTTATTTAAGAATTATTCAAATCAACATACTAAATGTATCATTAAATTTCAAGATTTTGCCATTACAAAGAAATAGTTTATTTCAATTTCTAGGCAATGTTTTTATTATAATTTTAAACATTCCTATAGCAAGAAAATAATTTATTAAAAAATAATTATGAATAAAGTTAACTGTAAAGTGATAACATTAGTTTACAACAATAACACAAATATATACCATTACAATAAATTTAATTCCTCGACAAATGTCTGAGATTTAACCAGTTTTCACTTCCCTGAAATACCTGCTCTGAATATCAGCTATCAGCTTAAAGAAAATTTCACATTTATATATGGCAATATACAGAATTCCTTTAGCTCTAGTTGCTTCTGATTCAATTTCACAGAGGGGTATAATCACATATCAGTAAAATTCTTGATTTTATAAAGTACCTTTTTTAATACTAAATCTTAATACAGTAAATGCGCATGGTTGATATTTATTGTACGGTTACACCTGGTTTCTGTCTGAAAAAAAATCTCCAAATAGTATTGGTTGTTCGTGAAATCTGGAAGCTGGCTGTGTGAAGGTTTTTTGGTAACCCTAATGGTGATAATATTGGGGAAACTAGGCTTCGGGAAAACTCTGAATATTGTCAAATGTTTTTGATATGACGATAAATTGACATTTTGGCTATTTTTTGTAATAGTAAACCTTTTGTATGGACCAGGGTTTTTGATTCTTACCTTTCTTTTGATTTTCTCAACCGATTTGATTTTCTTAACTGGCGATTGTTACTGAAATTTCCCCCAACAGTTAAAAGGATAATACATAAGCACTCAACTGAAAATTCAGCATGATCTGCAAAACATTTTGACGTAGATTATGGCTTTTAATTTAATTATTTAAATATTAAATCAGAATTTGCAGTATGCATATCAACAACTTTTGGAGGTAAAGAACTATTAGAAGACAAAAGGTTCATGGAATAGAAACAATTTTGATAGGCTGTACAGTTACAGAATAAATTATTCCTAAAACATTTACCAAGAGTCATCAGAAGGCCATTCTGATCCAAAAGCTTCATATGCAGTTTAGAGTAATGAGAAAAAAGAGCAGCCCTAAGCTTCTGACACAATGTCATCCATATGGGGTTTACTTCCACTTTGTGGAAGTGCTTTCCTCATATATAATTAAATACACCTTCAATAATGAGTCCGTGGAAGCAAGTTAAAAGTATATTTCATGACTTTTGTAAATAGTGTTTTAATCTGAATACTTCTGTCCAAAACTTTATAATACCAGTTTCTTTTTTTTTTTTTTTTTTTTTTTTATCATTTTTGTTTTTTTTTTTTTTTTTTTGTTTGTTTCAGCATATGACAAACAAAACTTATCAGCAAACTTAAAAACTTAGTTTGCTCAAGCAAGAAGTTTGACCACTCACTCAATTTTATATATTCTTAAATATTTTAATTTATGTAGTAACTGAATGATATATTTGTTATAAAACAAAATTTGGAAAAGATTTTGATTTTTACAGATTTGCTGATTAACGGGTCTATATTTCCCAAATACGGGGAGATTCTGGAATTCCGGCTATATCCGGATCACAATCACCCCTGATTATTGAAATCAAGGAATAGCCAGGAATAGAAACAACAGCATAAGATAACAATATTAACATGGCTGGAACTGCAATTAAAAAAATACACATACTAAAATCGAGCAAAATCCATGTAACTTACGAAAAAGATACAAATCAGAATATCCGATAAGCAAAAATGTAAGCTATGATTATTATAATTAGTATCCCCTTTTACCTCAAAAACTCCATATGTCACTCCATTAGTTTCCCACTCTTGCATCCAGATGAGATGAAATGCCCTGGATACGATTTGTTATCAAAAAGGTTGCCAGATCTGAAGATTCAAAGGTAACAAAGATACTTGCTACTATTACCATTATCTTAGTTGTATGTGCGGCGTCAGATCGTCTTGAATATTTAGCCGGAGGCAATTGGGATGGAGAATGGTGAAGTAAACGCGACCAGTGCCGCCCAGACGGTATGGTGGTTAGGAAAGCCTGACTGCGATATCGAAGGGCCGGGTTCGAATCCCAGAGAAGGCATGAATGTAAATTGTTCGTCCCTTCATTGGAGGCGGCGAAGGTGGCCCACTTATGTGTGTTAAAAAGTGTTGGTTAAATATGCAAAAGTAAAGAGTCTAAGTCAAAAACAGCTGAGAAAAAAGCGGCAGGATTCGGAGCAAGTGCTTTATCTGTTGAGCGAAGAGGGTTCGGGAAAAGGTGAAAATTAAGTTAATCATTCAGACTCCAGGCTCATTGTTGAAGCACAGTGCAGGGTAGTTTGTACTGCTGCAACACTGTGTAGTCGTAGTTTAAGACCTCCGAAATTTCAACAAAATCCGACGTGAGTATAGTTGAGAAACATATTTTAGCAAGTCTTGAAAGCTCTTCTTCTACGGTCATCTTAAGGTCGGCATGTATAATACTGTTTCGTAGAAACCATAAGGCGTCAAAGATACTAACATCGGAGAAACTTCTTTTGAAGTATTTGCAAATTCTTTCCGTTTATTATTTCAAAATAAACCATCTGTTGGCGCATTTTACGCCAACGAATCTCGCCAATGGCCCAGAACCAGAATTATGAAGTTCGACGGTTTCTTGGTTTAAGAAGTGTTTTTAGAAGATTTATTCCAAATTATGACGTTAAAGCTGCACCATTGACTCAACTAACTAAGAAAAATCAAACATTCAGATGGGAAGAAAGTCAGCGGAATTCTTTTAAAGTGCTGAAAAAGGAACTGACGAATCAACCAATTTTAACTCTGTACAACCCTAAAGCTCACACAGAAGTCCATACTGGTGCATGTTCAGAGGGTATTGCTGGCATGTTACTTCAACTCCGAAGTGACGACAAATAGCATCTTGTCTATTGCGTGAGTAAGAAAACAACGGAAGCTGAAAAGAATTATCACTCGAGTAAAGTCGAACTAATGGCAATTGTCTGTACACTAGACAGACTTCGACAGTTCCTACTCGGTATTGAATTTATGATATTTACAGACTGTCAGGCATTGTTTACACGAATGCAAAGAAATCTAGCAATCCCCAAATTTCTCGTTGGAGTATCCTTATTTAAGACTATAATTTTGAAATACGCCAAAAACCAGAAATGAAAATATCTCATATCGATGCAATCAACAAAGCCTCCTGTTATTAATTCATCAGACACCATGCATTCTTTAATAAAAGATAATTTAGAAGTCTGTCTGACCTTAAATTTAGACGAACTACTTCTTATGACACAGCATGCAGATAGAAAGTTAAGAGAATTAATAACAATCTTGAAGAAAGACCCAAGTGAAAGAACCAAAGAAGAAAAACCAAATGTGGAAACCTTTGGAAAAGAAATCGACTGTTCTGTATTGTAGAGGATGGAGAAAAGAAAAAGTTATACGTAGTGCCTAAGAGCATGAGAAAAAGCATAGTTGTGAAGTTTCATGACCTTATGGGACATTTTGCTGTTGACAGCACTGTCTCAACCGGCTTCCTGCTATGAAGAGATATGTTCGTCGACATATATCAATGTGTTTCGAGTGCCTCATCAACAAAGTTTCAAGTGGAAAAAGACAGGGTGTTTTATACCCTATTTCCCCAGGCCGCAGACCTTTTGCAACAACACCCATTGATCACCTTAGACCTTTCGTCGCAAGTTCTAAAAGAAACAAAGAATTATTAGTCATCATTGATAATATGACCAGATTCGTTCGATTGTACTCTGTGAAAAACACATCTTCGAAAAACGTAGTGAAATCTTTGCTGAATTTCATAGAAGAATTTGGATTACCAGATCGTATAATATCAGATCGAGGTTCTTGTTTTACATGAGATAAATTTCAAAACTTTTGCAAGGAAAAGGAAATACTTCATACATTAAATTCAACCTCCCACCCACAAGGAAATGTTATGGGGTAGAGATCGAACAGAACAATTTTATCAACGATAGTAACGTCAATGAAAAGTAAAGATCAAAAGGATTGAGACAAAAGAATTAAAGAAGTTGAGAGAAACTTGAATAACATAATCAATAAAACTATTGGGAAAACACCATTTCAAATACTTCATGGATATATACCACGATTTCAAGATGGAGTTTTGAGATTACTTGCTGATAAAGAAGCAGAAGTTTGGAAGGAACTAGAAAAATTCCAAAAAGAAGCTAGAGAAAAAATTGCTAGAGAGCAAGAAAAATGAAAATTTAATTGACAAGAAGAAATCGGTATCTCTATCGTTTGAAGAAGGAGAAATAGTAGTAGTTAAAAGGAATTTAAAATCTACAGGGAAATCAACCAAAACTCAACCTAAGTATCGCGGTACAATGGTTGTGACAGAAGTACATCCAGGCGACACTTATAGAATATCACAACTAGAAGAAGCCTGCGATGATCGCTTTTATGCATCAACTGCTCCTGTAAGTCAACTAAAATCTTGGAAAAATGCAGAAACAAATTATGACGATGACAGTGACGATGATGACGATAATGACGAGGACGATGACATACTTAAAAGGCCCAACGAATAGTACGTAAACCATTGCGCTATAGAGACTTTGTGTAGGACTTATAGGAGGACAATTGAAAAGTCAGGATAGTAGAATGTAAGCACAAGTGTAAATCCTTTATTGTTATTAGACAGAATATCTACTGAGAAATGGCAACAGCTAATATTTGGATGTCGTTCTATTTATATTTTTTTCAGTTGATTCTACGATTGAAATGTATATTGGTACGATGAAATAAGAACGTCTGTTATGATATGTACGTTTAAGAATACGTTATACATGTAGCTTATTAAGCTACGAGTACGAATTATCTTTTAGTAAATATTTGTTTGTCTTTTAAAAGCATTTTATGAGTGATTAATTTAAACACAAAAATAAAGTTAACAGAAATATGAGTCTCTATTTTAGATGCTTAGGCGAGAGTTTATTTTTAGTAGGGAATAAATTGCTTTGAAAGATTTATGCGCTTTGAGAAAGAGATGATTTACATACTGTATATATGCTCCCCAGGTCTTAATTTATTGTCCAGAGACAATCCCAGGTATTTTACGGAGTTGCTGAGTAGGACGTCATTGTTATTTAAAAGTAGATTATGGCTGAAGGACTGTCTGGTTTTTATTGATTCGGAGTAGAACTGCAACTGATTTGGAAAGGTTGATTTTTTAAGGACATATCTTGCACCAGTTATTCATTTTATTCAGAGCATTTTGTAGAACTTGAAAAGCAATGTCCAGCGTGCGAGATTTACATAACAGAGTCGTGTCATCTGCAAACTGAGGCATATGTCAAAACTCTAAAAAGACGATTCCAAATCTCATTTAAATTCAAATTTACTAACGTTTACATCTGAAACCAAAATGAAAGCTACAACTCAAAAGCAAATTCATGGAATACAGATAACGTTGCCACACGAAAAGGCTAATCATTAAAAGTCTTAAAAATTATTTCGCATTTTCCAGAAAGACGTGTTATTTCATGGAGCTCCTAATAATTTTTCCTTACATCCTCAGCACCTTGCAATGAGAAATAAGAAATTGAATATTGCAACATTCGTAATGATAAGTCTAATCTAGGAGGTTTTTTGACTGTCCTTCCATGTCTCCTAATAAGAGAGACTTCGTCATTTGAAACAGAGATGTTTCTCTGTTGAGGTGCTTTCACTGCAGATTGCCTTTCTTTTATCCATAAGTATCAAAGGTCCTGCAAAATCAATGCCGGTAATCTGGAACACGGAGGCATCTTGAACTTGATCACTGGGCAATGGTGGGCTGAAGGATTAACCCTTTTGCTGGAATATCTTTTACAAATAATGCAAGACCCTCAAGATGGATGAAACAGTTCTTCGTCTAGATAGTAACCAGATAGTAAAGAATTTAAGTCGTGAGAAACTCCGACGATGTTCTTCCATTAGTATGCTTTTCGTAAGAGGCTGGTCACTGGGTAGAATGGCAGGAGTTCTAAACTCTGACTCATCATCTAGTTAATATACTGCTGTTTTCATTCTAATGATTACTTCATCCAGAAATTGATTTAGTGATGATAAACGCTTATCTTCAACTACAGCAAACGATTCAGTTTGTATCAAGCGAATCAGCACTTTATCAGCTTCATTAAGCTCAGGAACGGTAAGTTCACCATCCTTTTCTCCTCATGCTTGCAGTATGGAATGAATGGACAAATCCAAGCCATCATTCTAATAGTCTAGTAGTAAGTTGATAACCGAAGAGTATTTATTAGGTCAACGGAATTTGTGTTAATTAAAGATAATACTATATTCTTTTTGTTCTCCTTGGCTACTTCTTCGTTTACAATGAAGTCGTTACTTGGCCAGTTTTCTCGCGATCAGTCTAAGCATTCTGGCTCCTCCCACCAATGGGACGCAGCGGGCGGAACATCCTCTACTGGACAAATCGGCAGAGTTCATTGTTCCTGGGATGTGCTTCCAGCATCCCTTGGAGTAAGTTGTCTTATTTCCATAACTCTCTTAAGAAAAAAGACATCCCATGCTACATCTCTTTGTATCCAGGCCAGTACAGTTGAAGAATCAGAAGCTAAACTTGCACAAACAGTAGCGTCCAGGAGTTCTAATCGGGCAATAGAAATCTCTTTCTTCCCAATGGGAGCAACTCTTGTTTTAGCTTGTAGCAAATTAACTTTAACTGAGTCTCCGTTTTCAGCACGAATGAAAGGCAGTTGAATATGCCAATTTACTTGAATCGCAAAATAAGTGAAGTGATATTATTTCAAACAATGCAACCTAGGTACTTTCAGACCTTTCGAGTAATTCAAATCATTCATCCTCTTATAAAATTCTGACTTGATACAGAATCAACTTCCTAATCCCAAGGCAATGTAGATTTCCACGGTCTCTGAAGCCTAAGGCAATAGGAGATGATATTCCGAGACGATCAAGTGCAATATGAGCAGTTGCTAAAATTGTCCTCTTAATTATCTTTTCGGGCGATTCATTAATAACATTAATAATATTTAAGCTTAGTGTATCGCTATTACGTTCCCATTGCATTCCTAATCCATTAGTAGTGTATAAAGAATTCCCTGATGTATCAGCGTATTCCAACTCACGTAATTCGAATTTCCTTTCAGCTAAAATGTCTGTAGCCATCTGAAGTAATGTAATTCTTGATCATTTTTGACAATGCTTATGCAGTTATCGACATAAAACCTGTTCTTCAACTTTTCAGCCATTTTTGCTGAATATTTGAATTTTCCTTCGAAAGCATCTTTCAAAATAGAATCTGAATGATATTGAATAACAGAACCGAGTAAAAAGGGACCACTGGAGACGCCAAACACAAATCTAAACAGTGTCTGTAATATTTACGTTGGCTATCGGCTTGATACCGTAAGAATCTCAAAAAATCCTTATCTTTATGATTAAGGCTGATTTGCAAAAAAGATTTTCGGATGTCGGATGTAACTCTTATTCTGTTCTCCGGCATTGCTGAAGAATTGAAGGAATGAGTTCAATAAGATTCAACCCCTTTTCAAGGCAGTTATTGAAACTAGGTTTTCTTTTCTGCTTTGCTGAAGCGTCAAATACTGGTATAAACTTTGTTCTACTGTTTTCTTTGACTACGTGACGATGACGTAAGTAATGACAAGGTAACTCAGTTTCGTTTTTCGGTACAGATTCTATTATTTCTTTTCGTTCCCACTCAGAAAACGTCCCCATATTCTTCATAAATATTATCAGCTCTCAATCGCTTAATAGTCGAATTTGATATTTTAATAGACGAATTGAAATTTTCTGGCAAGGGCGGATGATCACTAAGCCACGGTAAGCATACTTGAAAATGGACTTTTCATTTATTTTAACTATATATAAGAAATGTTGCATTGCTCCTTCTTGAAGTTTGATTTATTTTTCTTTTCTAAAAGGTCTAAAATTCCCAGCGTGTCAGTAGCCCACAAATCGGATACCAGTGTTCCTTTATTGAGCATTGAAGTGATAAGAAAAGTAGAATTGTTTGAAATTTTAGACATAGAGTTTTTGCCCATAATTGTCCATCCTAATTTGGTCTCAATAGTCGCAAGAACTGAGGGAAGTAGTCTAAATGCAAAGACTACTGCCTCTTAAAATGGATTATTTTGCTAAAGTCTATGGGCGGCTATTGACGTTGAACAAAGTTCAGGTAGCATAAATTTACGAATGTTAGAGAAAGAACTGAAAGAAGATGTTCAGGTATTTAATTTTTGAATTTAATAGTTAAAAATACTTTGTTTCTTTGCGTACCACCTATTTTTCTCTTGCGTACCACCAGTGGTACGAGTACCATCATTTGAAATCTCTGTTATAGAAGCCACGGTGAGACGCACGCATCAACATGCGTGTTTTTCCATCACACGGATTTTCCTTGCTTTTAAAAGTAAATTTGCAATGGTCGTCACGAAGCGCTACTTTTGCTGTGAAATCAATTATGCCACTAGAGCAAAAATCTGTTGCTCGATTTGCACGTTAAGCAAGATAACAGTGTGCTTAAGAGAGCGGAACAGACTGAGAGTTGCTAAGACAGCGGAACAGACAATAATTAGATAAGAATTACAGCGGTATCGTTCTTTCTGTTGTTAGATACATTACTCTCAATCTAGCATAGTATAATATATTATATTCTATCTAGTATAGTATAATATATTATATTCTAATGAAAAAAGTATGTAGCGTTTTGAAAGTGGAGGGTGTGTATTGTAGATTCTTCTCAATGATATACAATAAGGGAAAACATTTATACTACTAATAATAAATCTGACAACTGATCGCGTATTTCGTTGATCGTGTGTATTTTTGCTCTTTTGACTACCTTAGAATATTTTAAAGACATGCTGAAAATGTTAACTTTTTTGAAAAATGATTATACTGAAGTTGCTGTTTCGTTTTAAAATCCGCAAAGAATTTATTTATCTGCTTAACATTTTAAGTCTCAAAACATGACAGCTTAATTATTTAAGTGAAATGCATATTCAAGCAAAACTTCTCAATGTGTGGAACGCCTATTTGATCATGCAATTGCTCTGTAGTCTCGTACATCGCAATATACAAGCTAGAACAAAAAAAAAATCGACGCACCATATGAAGGAATCATCCGATTGCTGTGAAATTTTATATGCGTAAAGGTTTTGACCAAATCTGTAAATGATTCAAATGTGGTGTGCAAAGAATTAATAGTGCGATCTCTAGCGTATCGGAACTGCGTATCCAGCAAATGTATATAAGGAGCTATTCTTGAACTGCTGTTGAAAATTTCTGTTGCATTGCGATTTAGGATGCCTTTGAACAACGGAAAAAATGCACAGGATTCGAGCTCATTACGAGCAACTGCCAGAGTTTGAAAGAGGTCGTATCATTGGATTGAAAGAGGAAGTTTGGGCAAATCGGAGAATCGCTCGTCATATGAGTCCAAGCCATACGGCCATTAGAAGATGCTGGCAAGAATGGGTGGACAATGGCGGATTTCAGCGTCATGATGG
Source organism: Stegodyphus mimosarum (assembly GCA_000611955.2). Classification (NCBI taxonomy): domain Eukaryota; kingdom Metazoa; phylum Arthropoda; class Arachnida; order Araneae; family Eresidae; genus Stegodyphus; species Stegodyphus mimosarum. Next base: position 1,944 of record KL813647.1, on the reverse strand, counting down.
TAGCAGTCGACCTAGGGCCACAACCGATCGGGAAGACAGAGTGATTGTCAGATCAGCTGTCACAGCGCCTGATTAATCGCTAACAACCATCAGCTGTGCGACCCGCACACGAGTGTCCACCATGATCATTCACATTCGGCTGATAGAGCGAAATCTACACTCGTACCGACCATTACATTACCTGTCACTCACGCCTGCACACTGTCGAGCCAGATTACAGCGGTGTTTGACTAGATCAGGTTAGAATGATGCTGACTGGAGGCGTATAGTCTTAGCGACGAATCTCGCTTCCAACTGTGTTGTGGCGATCATCGAAAATGTGTCTGGAGGCGCCCACAACGTGCTTTCACTATTGCACGCCTCACAGGCCTTCAACCAGAAGTTATGGTCTGGGGTGTCATTTCTCTTGATAGCCGGACCCCTTTGATCATCATTAGAGGCACACTTATAGCACAGCGGTATGTCGACGACATTTTGAGACATTTTGCTACCGTTCCTTTTGCAGTACTCTGGCCTTATGTTTCAGCAAGATAATGCCAGAACACATAAGGCATGTGTTTCTATGAACTAGCTTACAGCTTTTCAAACACTTCCTTGGCCAGCCAGATCGCTAGATCTCTCTCCCATCGAGCATGTCTGTGATATGATGGGAAGGCGACTTTATCTACCAGGGAATGTTGATGACCTAGCCCGAAAATTGGAGCACATTTGGCAAGAAATACCACAGGACACCATCCTGGAGCTTTATCAGTCTATGTCACGCCGTGTAGCAGCTTGCATCCAGGATAGAAGTGGGTCAACCCTTTATTGAGCTCGTTACTTTCTAACTATGCAACTCTGAAATAAATCATTCAATTGTTCTGAAATCTTAATCATTTTCTATTCCGTACATAATTTTCTTATCCACCAATTTTTGTCACCATCGGACAACTCCTTCTTGGTGCGTCGATTTTTTTTTTGTTATAGAGTGTACTTGGACACAAAAATAATTAAAGCGGATCTGAAGATCACAAACCCTTCCTTCACAAACTAAATTTCTGAACAAAAGTCATCTCGAATGACGAAAGATGTGTTGATATAAGAACACAAAAACCAGGAACACATAATTTTCAGATGCATTTTGAGGTAAGCTTGGATACAGAATTAACACTCAGACTTCTGAAAACTATATTTTAATATTTTGTGTTTCTTAAGTCTCATTACCAAAGCCGGGAATAAAGTGATTTATAGGACTACGAATTTAATCTTGAAGAACTTATGACCAGAGTGCATTGCGGGCAGAGACTTTCAAGATTTTGATTCTGATGAATTGTTTCTCAGTGTATTTCTAGGCAAAGTCATGGCTTGCAACTTAACTATGAAGATACGGATGATTTGTCAGAGTACTATAAAAACAAATCATATTGAACAAATTTTGAGTGAAACCAAGGCCTTGTGATTCTCAAGCAGAGCGCCACTAAGATACAAAAGAAAGATTAAAGACGATGCTTTAGAAAGACAGTTATCTGACTTTATTACACGGACGAGACTTCTTGTCCAAACAATAATGTCTCTTCTCTTTCTTTTCCTCATCATTTGTCCACTTTCCATTTCTGTACTTAAGTTCACTATTCTGAGTACAACAATAAGATAAATTATATAAGGTATTTCTCCTGCCTTCCTAGCGTGCCTTCGTGGTGTAGTGGTCAGCACGTTCGACGCGTATTCGAAAGGCCCGTGGTTCAAGTCCCGCCGAGGGCATTGCTTATTTTTCACATCTCCTGCTTCCAAATAACCTAATGACTCTACAAGTGGCGCCGGAACTAAAAAAAAAGTGGTGGATGATGATTCTCCACCACCAGGATTTTGTGATTGGGTCTCCTAATCCCCATTCGTCCTTTCAAAGAGGAAGTATATAAGGTATTTCTCCCGCCTTCCTAACATGCCTTTGTTGTGCAGTCGTCA
>KK114214.1:584449-598493 GCA_000611955.2 Stegodyphus mimosarum | reverse complement strand
AAAAAAAAAAAAAAAAAAAAAAAACTAAGAAGTAAGTTTTTTCTTCCTTTTCCTCAGCTTACCTAAATTGAGGGATTGTATAAAAGAATTTCCTATTCATAAAGTTTTTTTTTAAAACTTTTGCTAACAATATTTGCATAAAAAAGAACTTGGCAAAGTTGTGGCTAATAAAAATGAAAAGCTATGAATTGATGAATGAGCGTATCTTTATAAGGATACAAATTCATTCATAAAAGAATTGGAGGGGGGGTTACATAAAATGCTTTTAGAAAAGCTGAAACGAACTTAAGATCGTATTCAGAATTTTAAGCAATTTTAGTTTTGCAGGAAATAAAGCTGACATACCATTTTATGTGTGTAGGTACATTTATACAAAAGTAAAACTTTTAAGAACGTTAATTGATGAAAATATAACTTCTTTAAGAGTTCTTTTCTGAATTATAAAATAAGTTTGACTAAAAAGTATAGTTAGAATGGCATATTCGGGAAATAAACGAAACTTAATTTAATGCATAAAAAGATAATAAGATTATATATAAATTTCCTTTTAAGATTTTTCTTAGTTTGATCTTTTTTTCATAAATTCTTTGCTTTCATTTCTGCCTACCTTTCTCAATATTTTGCTTTGCACTCATCCTGTATATATCTCATACTAAGTTTGAAACGAACTACTAAATTACGTATCGTATATATTTATATATATGTGTCTCTCTATGTACATTTTTTACATACGTATTCTCAGAATGTAAAAGAGATATAAGACCGTATTGTTTTGCATGTTTTAAAGAAAAAATTTTGCAGAAAAAAGTATTTGTGCATAGATGGCAACCCCACATATATTTAGCGGAATAAGATATATCATGTAACGCGTCTTTGTGGTACAGACCAACATGTGCAACTATCATTGGAAAGTTGTGGGCTTTCATTCCCGAAGATAGAGTTCATTAAAAATGAGCCGTAACAAGTGTAAACCAAGTAGCATGTGTCCCCTATGCTTGTGGGCCTTGCAGGCAAGTACCCAGCTGAGCTGACCCATACTTTAAGTTGACTCTGACCTTGGGTTCGACAACTGAATCGAATTGCAGATGAACAGTCCAGTTTGCTTTTCAAGGTTTTCCTTCTCTTCAAACCCTAGGGATTCTACAATATGAGCTTAATAACTTGTAGCATTAATCAGAAAAGTAATTAAATCGTATAATTATAATCTGACGGAGAACTCCATAATCTCTTTTGATGTGAAAGGGGACAGCTAGAAATTATCTTTATATTTTTAAGTCTTAGACTTCTCAGAACGGTACTGTTTTCGAAAGGACATTTTAATTGCAAAACGTCATGGGTCCTTAAATATTAGTACAATCGCTTTGGCGCAATTTGGTGACTTTTTACAGAAACAATGGTGATTCGTGGAATTTTCGGATTGCAACTTACAATGGACAAAGCTACCTACAGAACTTCTATGCGCATGGTTGCCAGAGTTTGGCTACTTCTACCAAAGTGATTGCGACAGTAAGTAAGTATCACATCCTGTTATATTCAGACTAAGACCGTAATTAATTATTTTAATTTATTATTTAAAGCCCAATGTAGAAAATTACATTCTTTGTGCTGCAAAGCTAGGATATTTACATTTCGTGTATTTAAATCACCATTCCATTTTTATGAGTGCCGCTGTTTACCTCCTTAAGATGCTTTTGACGTAATTCAGATATTCTCTATGAAGTTCATTACGGACCCACTGTACAGAATTCTAAGCTGTTTTTCAGTAGTATCAAAATCGAAAACCTTCCACTGAGGAATCCTATCGTAGCAATAGTATGTTGAAAATATCGAAAACTGTTTAGAACTTAGGGGCTTCTTACCTATAATATTTCTCTTGCCTCTAACTTCGAAGAATCAACATAAATTTCTTAAAGCTTTTAATTACAGATTTTTATGTATAATTGCTTTTACATTAGATTGTAAATAATAACACTCAAAAAATTGTTTTGCTTCTTCGTGAAGGTTTGCATTGTGTACTAAATAACAGTATAAAAGCTACAAAAGTACATAGTTAGATTTACTTGGTGAACAATGCGGATCTGCCATTAATTCTTTTCTTGTGAATATATTCCAGTATGATTAGATAAATATCCTTATTTCTGTTTTTCAGTAGTGCAAACAATTGTAAATTGCATCAGTAGTTTAGATATGAATTCAAGAAAATTCTATAAGCTGCTTTCAAAGAATAATTACACTTATTCCCGCTTTTATTTCGCAAAATTGGTTCTCACGGGATGGTTGGGGGAGGGGAAGAAGAACATATATAAAATATAGTATAGTGCACTAGCAGAAGTGAAAAACTGGCGTAAAATGAAAAAAAAAAAGGGAAAAAAAAACACGTATAAATAATGCGCTGTTACCCAGTAAATAATATCAGAAAATTTAACTATATTAATAATAATGCTGTTTAATTAAATATGTACTAATTAAAATTTAAGTAACTAAATAGTTCATTTAAAGTGTAAAATGAGACACTATAACTGAGTTTTTAATATAATACTAGGGGGAAACGGCAGAAATTTAAAGGTTTAAAGGTGTTATTTTGTTACGAATTAGCTAGGTGTTAAATTGTAAGATATTTTCTCCCTCCTTCCAGCATTCCTTCGTGGTGTAATGGTAGCACACTCAGCACGTATTCGAAAGGTCCAGTTTCGAGTCCCGGCTAGGGCATTGCTCCTTTTTCATGTCTCCTGCTTCAAAATGACTTGATGAGACTACAGTAGCACACCGAACTAAAAGGTGTTGAATGGTGATTCTTCACGACCAGCATTTGGCGATTGGGTCCCCTAATCCCCAGTCACCCTTTAAAAGAGGAGTATATAGGGTATTTTTTTCCTCCTTTCTGCTTGTTTTCGTGGTGTAACGGTAGCACACTCGGCGCGTATTCGAGAGGTCCAAGTTCGAGTCTCGGCGAGGGCATTGCTCATTTTTCGTGTTTCCTACTTCAAAAAAACCTATTGACTCCGCACTTTGTAAACATCTTCTATTGATACTTATACAATGTTTCCACTGGCATATTCTCTTATTAATTAAACTATTTTACTATGCTTTTATTATTAGTTTAAAAAGGACCATCTAATTAAACTGAAGTTATGAAATTTGCTATCTAAATTCTCTTTATCTAACATATTAAAGTAAGATTTTATTAAACAAAAGGCAGGTGTTTTGTTGGAATTTTAAAATATATTTCTTCCCAATTAAATTCAAATTCAAATTTTTAAAGACCCATAGTTTGAATAACAGCTCACTGCGTAATTTCTTTTGCGTTTAAAGTCTAGATCCAAGGACTGATTCATTAGTTTAGTGTAATAAAAAACGATGCCTTTGAAATTAGGTTTTTGATCACCCTCTAAATCGAAAAAGTGTTATTCAAAACCTACTCCAAATTAAGCTTGCCTTTTTGCATAATTAGCCCCAAAAGGAAGTTAGTGCCGAATGGGATATTAGTCTTAAAACAGCATTTTGCGTTGAATCACTGTAAACGGCATATCACCTTTCAGATTAATGCCCTCATGTGCTATACTTAAAGAAATTAAGTAATGAAGAATTGTGCTCGCATTGTAAAAATACAACGGTACCTAGAGCCATCAAATTTTGAAAAATGTAGTCCTCCAATCGAACATGGGCACCTGGAAGCCCGAATTTTGAATTTCGAATTTGTTTTATTACACTGGTTATTATTATTTTTCGAATTTGTTTTATTACTTTGGTTATTATTATCTTTCGAATGTTTTATTTTTTTGTTTTATTATTTTCGAATTTGTTATATTTTGTAAACTTTTAACAGAATTTTTGATTAACAAACTCAGCAAAGCGAACAGTGCCAACTGTGTACGGAATAAAACATTCTTGCCTCCTTCACTGAAGACTGGCTATTGGGAATTTTAAAGATATGCTGTTTTTAAATATTTTAGGATTTTGCTGCTGAATTGAATTTCTTGTGGAGTAAGCGCTAAGATATTCAAGAAATAGTAAGCACATTTTCACATAATAATGATGTTAATAACAATAATTATAATAATAAAAAGGTTTGCGAAACCATTTTGATGCGATAAACTGAGAGGAGACTTAAAAAAAAAAACTGAAAAATGTAAGCCAATATTGAACACTGCATCATGAATTCTAAACGTATACCGCCATACTTTTAAGATTTTGCAATTTCTTGGAATTGTATATGGTGTAAGTACAAGAAAATGATGCTTAATAACAAAGCAAAAAAAGACAAAAAAAATTGGTTTAGTAGGAATGAGTGTAACAGCAGATTGGTAGACTGCAAGCTCAGCGAGAGCGTAAAGAAACTTTTACAAACCCTTCTATGCGACCGGTAAAATCTGCAATCTTCCAGATTTTTTTTAACATCTTTTTAAAATTTTACATGGACATATTTCTTTTCCTTTTAATTCACAGTTCTTTTATGTCAATGTTAAAAACACTAAGTATTTCATGAAATTATATTAGCTAGACTAAATAAAATTACACTAACTAGATTTATTAAAGTCATTATAAATTCTTCTACTTTATATTAATTATTTTGCCCTGATAGGTAGTCTTGTAGAAAAGAAAAACTTATAAAAATTGAATAAGTTTTTTATATTCTAGTGATTCAGCTTTCTGCTCTAATTTGTAAAAAACTATTTTTAAACCTCAAGTAATTACTTAACAAATTTAAAGTACAATGTATGGAAGTTCATTGCAATAAAATGTGTAAAAAATTAAGTTTTCAGAAAATCTTGCCTCTTTTTAACTAATGTCTTATTAAGGTAAACAATTAAATGACCCTGCAGACATACAAAAGAAAGCCCTTCTGATTACGCATAATCTGCTAACTTAAGTTTTATATACCTGTGGTGGATATTAAATATAATTTATTTATACGCTAATGTTTGTAAAAATTGCAACACCATGAAGGAATTAATGCAAATTGAACCAAACTTCACAGCAAATGTAAAATGAGGAAAGACATGCAAATAATTAGAATTATAAAGCGATTATAATAGAATTGTAAAGCGTGGAATGAGAATTGGCCGCTTGTTCTATGTATATAAAGGATTGTAAAGCTCCGTTGAAATCTGTTTATCGTCCTCTGTCTGCGATGAATGTTTAAATTAGTGGTCAATATGCCTCATCAACAGCGGAAGCCTAACGGAGAGCAACAACCAACGGAGGTCGTATCATCGGTATGCGTGCGAGAGGGAGGATTTTCGTACGGAACAATCGCAGCCCGCATGCAGCGTAATGCCACAACAGTGATGCATGTTTGCAAGAAATGGACAGAGGAGAACCAATTAAGGCGAAATCCTGGCACTGAGGCACGCAATACCACCTCTCATGTGTTAGCATAACGTTGGAGCACTGCTACAGAGACTGTGTTGTCTAACTCGCTGTCTGCTGCAACATAAACTGCGTGCAAGGGTTGCTCTACGCAGGTTTCCCGCTGCCGCTGAATCACAGACGTCTCCAATTTCAATGAGAACGGCAATACAGTGCATGGCTTGCCCTCTGGAAACTAGTGGTTTTCTCCGATGAATCTCGCTACAGCTGCAGTACGATGATGGAGGAGGTACGTATCAGACATTACAGTGGGGAACGTCTGCTCAGTGTGTTATCCAGCGTCATACCACACAAATGTCTGGCATCATGGTGTGGGGAGCGATTGGGTATAACTGTCGACACCGACTAGTGCAGACTGTGGGCAACCTCAACAGTGGGGAAGTTGTAGAGCCAGGTTCTGCTCGTTGTTCGACGCATTCTGGGCGCTGTATTTCAGCACAAGAGATGTTCGTGCACATGTTTCTCAGACTGCAAAACCTTCTTTAGGGTACAACAGGTTCCGCTTCTTCCATGGTTTGCTTATTTTCCAGATATGTGGCCCATTGAGTATGTCTAGGATTTCATCGGTTGGCGACTCACTCGTGCAGCTGGTGGGGCGCACACTAAGACTGAACTTTGACGTCAGGTCGAAGCCATCTAGAATGCTATTCCCCAAGATAGCATTCAGAAGCTGTATGATTCAATGCCATGACGTGTACAGGCTCTTATCCCTCACCGTGTCGAATACACAAAGTGCTGATTTCAGACGTTCGTTTTGTTTTTTGTCTTGTAAATGTGATGGTTTATTTGTACCACTGTCAGTAATATGTGGAATAAATTTCACTAATTTCCGACAATTCCTTCATGATGTTGCAGTTTTCACACACAGTAGTGCATATTTAGAACTAGAAAACATTGGACTGAACTGATACTGTCATAGAATCATTAGGTTTTTTTGAAGCAAGAAACGTAAAAAATGAGCAATGTCCTCATCGAGACTCGAAGTCTGGACCTCTCGAATACGCATCAAATATGTTTCCAATTACACCATGAAGGCACGTGGAAAGAGAGAAAAAATACCTTATACTGTTAACGAATATCTGGAAGCATCCGTCAATATACGTGGAATGAAACTTTGTTTACTTTTATATACACTAATGATTCGTTTGGAGATTTTTTACATGTTTTATTTCATGCGTTTTGTATTTTTTATTGATTATTTATTTGCTCGTTGCTTCTTTGATTCTTTCAATTTATATCTGGCGACCTTCCACCTACTTGATGTTTTTGAAAATTTCAGGACTTACGTATTTGTAGTGACAATATAATATTTCTAATTTTTTTTCAATGTTGAATTTATCTTACATGTTCTTTATTGGTAAAATCAATCATCCCACAATACTCCTCTTTACAGCAACGGATGATAAAAAAATAGTCTTCCGAATAAAAACTATCTTTAAGAATTTCTAATGCAATTTCGAAGTTTGGAGGTTTTTCAGAAATCGTCCAAATTTGTAATTAACATGTGTTTTTAAATATGAGGAATGTTTAAGACTTAATCCTTCATTTTTAGTAACCTTATGATTTCAAGTGATGAAAATATAAGATTTTTGTATCAAAGAGAAATTCAAAAAATCGAATTTAAATTTACACCACTGAATGAATCAGTTTGGGGGAAGGAAATGACATTACGTGTACTTTATTGCTACGCTGATTAGAAGAATAATTTTATAGTATTCAGAGATGGAGATTTTTTTATTGCATTTCCACGTTCTGTAAACTAAAAAAAGTAAAGAAATTTTTTTAAATAAATGTATAAAAATGCATAAGAAATTGTTAAAGGTAATGGTTTTAGTTAAATAAAAAATATTTTTAGCTGTCGGAACATCAATTATGATATAGAATAAAAATCAAATTGTGCGATTCTCCTATGTAAATTGTAATGGCATGTAAAAATTTCTTCTTGACAATTTTAAATTAAAACATTCTCACTGCCAGCAGCCGAATGATATCGTTTTGGGATTCATAAAACCAAAACTGTTATGAACTTTAAAATGCCATTTGACCAAAACTGCCATGATAGGTTTAAGACACAGAGCATTTATTTAAACCAATCTAACTAATTTCGTACATTTTATTTTTGTACAGCACTTATAAATGAGTTATTCTCTTTCTGAATGATGTTACGGAAACTAATTCGTTCTATGGAGTTACAGGTAGGTGTAGCTAAAAGTACTAGTATATATCGCAAAGTATTTGTTGGAAAGATGATACTCAGATATTCACTGCACAGACAATCATTAGCAAGAGCATTATAAGGACAAGAGATTGAATCATTGACTTGCAAACTGGAGACAGTTTTAAAGTCATTCTGAATTACCATCATGATAACAGTTTAAACTATAAAATAAAAAAAAAAATCTGAAAGGTTTCAGATTTTAAATTACGTCCACAGGGGTGCTTCTTTAACGTTTTGTGTGTTACCTTTGTTTATTAAATATCAAGTTCTTCGCATTTAAGCCATAAAATTCAATTCAAGAGCAATATCGAAAAATAATTTTAAATTGAACATATCTTTAGAATTTCCAATACACAGTCTCACGTGCTTGAGATAAAAATGTTTTTTTTTTCTGTATAACGTCGCCATTGCTCGCTTTGAAATCCTTGTAATTGTTGATCAGAAATTCGTTAAATTTTTATAAAATAGGAAATAGATAATAAAACAAATTCCAAATTTCAAATTTGAGCTTCCAGATGCCCATATTCGCAGTATGATTACGTCATTCAAATATTTGATGGCTCTAGGTACCGTTGTTTTATCCCAATGCGAGAAACATTTAGGCAGATTCTTCATTATTTAATTTCTTCAAATATAATATACAGCGATAATATTTGGTGGCAACAATTTGAAAAGTAAAACGGGCAATCACAGTAATTCGACGCAAAATCGCAAAATAAAAACAATAATCCTTCAGGGACAAAGCCACTTTGGACTAATGCAAGAGAAGCACGCCGGTGTGAAATTTAAAATTCGATAAAAAGCAATATTTCTTTGATTTAGTTTTTGAATAAAACTCAAAAATGACTTCAAAATCTTTTTGAAAAAAAAAATTATTTTGACTATTCAAAATCTACGCCGAACGAAGGTTGCTTTTTTCCCTAATTATAGTGTTTAAATTTGAATTATTTCTATTATGAAGTGTAGAGAACTTTATTTTTGAAATTTTAAGCATTTTAATGAGTTAGATTCGTTTTGGTAAAACATAATTTATACTAAATTTTATATTTTATTGAAATCAGATATCATATTTAATCAGTTTTTGCCCTGTTTTCTTAAATCAATTCCTAGAAACATGGGGTAGACAAATTATTAATTTTGTAAAAATTAACTTTTTTAGTATATATTAACTGATAAAATTCAGATTTAATTAAAAATTTTCTTAACCATTCATTTTACAAAGAAATGCTCTTTGAATTTTATAAAGATATGAAAAACGCATTTTTGCTTTAAGAGCTAAAGTTTTCTTCACTAATTTACAAGAAAGTAGCTTAAATTAATAAAAGTGAAATAATAGCAAAAAAAACTCAAATAAATAAATAAATAGAAATTATGGTATAATTTCTTGTTGCCATTACATTAATTTAATTAATTTTATGACTTCCCTACTAAAGGTATATTTTCGACAAGTAGGCAAGCGTAAGCTCCTTTGACTATACATAGTGACTGCGCTGATAAATACAGTTTCTCTTAGTACTAATACTTTGTACCTCATTTTTATTCTGTCAACTTAAGTGACAGGAACCTAGTGAAGCGAATCGAATAATCGCTTAAATACAAGAACAGAAATGTAAACTTAAAAAGGGTTAATTACCCTTTATTTGCTCAAAATAAGATTAGCAGTCGGCCGCTTTCTTTGGGCTTACAACAAAGCCTCCATTTGGGCTTAAATTCAGAATGTAAGAAATAAGAACTAACTAATGATTAATAAAAGAGATTTAGCCGAAGCTAACACAGTTCTAATGTAGTTAGCCCGTAACATCAAATTAGCCAGCGAACTATCAAAAGGCACGTAATACGACCGAGCTTAGTAACAGCTTTGAGAGACGTAGCCCAAAGACAAACGCGCGCTATTCAGGAATCCTAACTCTCTCTATGGAAGAAAAAGTCATTCTGGTAGGAAGCTGTAAGTTGAAACTAGGTGCAATAGGAAAGAAGCAGTATATTAAAATAACCGTTATAAAATTAAAGTACACCTTACAACTTGTGTTCCATTACTTCTCCAGATACAGAATATTGTATAGAATGTATAAAAATAAGTATTAATATTTTTAACTCTCTTGCGAAACGTCAGCTTCTTCTCTCCCCCCAATTTTATATAAATGAAATAATTCTTCCCCTTTTAAATTCATTCGTTGTTTGAAGAAAATAATAATGTAATTTTAATAAAATAAAAACTGTAGCACATTTTTAAAACACTGAAATTCTCTTCATCAAAACCGAAAATAGTGAAGTCGTTTTAATTCAATAATGAACCGTAGAATACTGTATTATGTGACAGCGATAGATCGATATAAAAGTAAATTGGAGAATACAGACCAATTTAATTTGCCAGAAAGTTCTCTCTCCTCTGCCTTTTTTAGACATCACTAGAATTAATTAATTCTTAAATTGTAGAGTATAATTAATTTATTACTTTCGTTAATCGATTTTCATACATAATACAGGAAAAGAAGTTTACTGTTCTTCCCAGAATAAGTAGCAAGGTGTAATCAGTTTTTAGTTTTAGAACATTATTTATACTTTACTGTACTCAAATTTAGAAAGTCGTGCTCAAAATAGGTTATTTTAGAACATAAAATTATTTCTGTTCTTCTTTCAGAAGGCACATATTTTGAAAAGAAAAAATATGATGCGGACACAATATGACTTCCTCGTACAGAATATTAAATTATACGCATTTTTTGCTGCATTTCATTTAAACTTATTTCCTCGAATTTCATTGGAGATAGATTTCCTATTCAATTAATTCAGTTCTCACTTCTCAGCAAGGCAAAAATACATAAAAGCACAAAATATCTTCATTAAAAATTGAAAAATATAGAAAAGCATAAAACATCAAATACCATTAAAACTTATAAAAACTAAAAGACACTGAAGGTGCAGAAAGACTTAATTCGACTACAACAGAAAGACTACAACTATTTGATGCAGATTACTAAAGGCATAAAAATCTTAACCGGAAGATAGGAACAACATAATTCAATCATTTTTAAAGCAAAAAATGCACAATTTACAAACACCAATAAAAAACTGAGCTCACCGAGCCGACTAACAGAGTGGGTATATATATATATATATATAATATACACACTCTATATATATATATATATACCCACTCTCTTTCTCTCTCTCTCTCTATATATATATATACCTACTCTTAATATAATATATATATTCATAATGAAAGTAATTAAAAGTAAATTAATAAGCCCAAGACTTGCGCTAAAGCTGCAAAGTAATTTATGGTGAATTATTTTATAATATATATATATATATTCTTTTGGTGCGGGTGATTGCAACCAAAACGGGAGGTACGGCAGTCCTATATACAAAATTTCCACTTTCTGAGGCTACTTGTTTTTGAGTTATGCGAGATACATACATACGTACGTATAGACGTCAGGAAAAAATCTCTTTTGAATCCTTTTTAAATCAATTTTATAAACCGTTTGGGGAGTTTTTTTTCTCAATGGCGGGCACTTGCTTATAACCGCATTGGCCACTGCTAAGGCCAGAAGAGGTGGCCATTTTATTGTAGAAGCATCTAATAGGCGGCCACCGCTACCTCCTACGAAGGGACAGACAATTTTTACATGCAAGCCTTCTCTGGGATTCGAACCCGGGCCTTTCGGTATCGCAGTCAAGCTCCTCTAACCACTATACCGTCTAGGCTGCCCGTTTGGGTAAAAAGAATTCTTTATTCAGTCCTTACGTACAGATGTCACCCAAAAACATCGTTAAATGGCATGTGATACAGGTCAAAATAGATATTTTCATTGAAATGTGATATCCCGAACTTTTTGTGATTATAATACTTCCTTTACTTCGTACAAGGAGGTAAAAATGAAAATAGGATGCAAATGAAAATATAACTACTCTTATAATTTAATTTGTACCCTTTTTTATTTATTTATTTATTTATTTTTTTGTTTAATAGATTTATTCACAAAATCTGTTTGTTATACACATTTATCTCTGTAATTAATCTGAAACATAATTATAAGTTATTAAATTGAGTGAAGCAACTTAACGTCTATTATATAATTAAGAAAGCTTAATGAAATAAAACTGATCATAATATAAAATTTTTGTTGTTGAAATAGTTTTTGGAATGCACTTTTTCGACTTTTTTCAAATTATAAACTTTTATTTTTGGATACTTCTTTACTTCTCCTACATTGCGAATGTCACAAACATAACCTCCTGAGATTTCTTTGACTGCTTTGTTGTTGTGTTCCCTTGAATGAAAAAATTATAGAACAATCAAGGATCTTTTTCTTAAACCTTAGGTTTGGTTACCTTACCAGCTTTAATTTTCTTCTTTAAAAAGTGAATGAAATTTTTCAGTTTTAGAAAGGCCCATTATCATATAAAAATAAAAAATTAATTCTAGGAAAGAAACTTACGAATTATATTAAATTATTTCTTTTAACACTTTTTTGAATCTCGGGACAACATTCGCATTTTCAGTATTATTTATTGCTCTATAATTAATTATATTTAATTAAGAGAGAAGAATAAAAATAAGTAGCGAATTTCTTTGACGAATTCTTTACAAGCGCAAAATAATAAATAATTACTTAAGATATATTTAAAGAAAAAAGAAAAAATTCTATTCCCAGACAAGAATGCATTATTTTATTCTTATTCAAAACACAAGAAATTCCTTTAACTCAAGCATATCTTTGCACTAACCACTTAATGTATCAATTTTTCCCCCTTGATATTTACAAAATGGAGCAAAAACTGGTAGCAATGAAAGAACTACATTAAATTATGCGTGATTTTTAATAAATAGACGTTGATTTATTTTGCATTTTGAGTTTCGAATAGTAATAAAAAAAATATTCACTTTCCTTTTGCTGTGGATATTTGGAAATGATGTATAAAATGCTATTTTATTTCTTTGATCGTATTTTAGGAGATATAAAAAAAAGAGGAAACTAAACTGAGATGGCAAGAAAAAATTGCATTTCCCTTGGCGTCCAAAAGACGCCAAAACGACGTTCCTTTTCGCGCGAATAAAGCGCATTTAGAGATGCATTTTTCCATTTTTTCCACCCACCCTTTTCCCTCACATTAACTAGAAATTTTATATTCCAAATACGAAATTCTCTCTGTGAAACGCGGTGCATAAATAATAAAATAACTCACCTGGTCCCTACTGTTCTAGAAAACATTTTTTCCCCACTCTTCTCCTTCTAGTAATGCCTCAATCGCGATAGAGAGTGAGAGAAATGAATATAAAAAGGTAATAAAAGAGCAGGAAACGGTGGCGAAAAGAAAAAAAAAAGGGAGATTATTAACGGGCAGATTACGGTCATTTGGTTGTTGTTATTCACCCTACGATCGCTTTGCTTTTATGCCTTTTCATTGGTGGGATGTATATATATATAGAGAGAGATCTATACTCACACACGCTTAGAAATGTATATATATGTATGTATTTACTTATCCATGCGTGTGTGTAGGTGCAGCCAGAAGCAGCAAAAAGGTTGGTTGAAGAGGAAGCAGGATTTGTACACGGAGATCGAACGCGGGAGTGGGGGAGGTGAGGTGGAGAAAATCCCCGAGAGACGCAGCCGCAGTTTATAAATTACCCACGATGTTGGTTGACAGTGGCTGGCGATTTTCTCGTCTGCCAAGTATACCCTCGAGGATCGTTAGCAGCGAGCAATCTGGCGGTGCGCGCGCAGCCGACACCGAAGTCGCATTTGATATTAATGTGGTTTTGCTGTCCCCATTAAAAAGTAATCCGTCCCCGACGCGACAGGAAGCCGAACGCTCCTTCTTTCTCTTCGGGCTCTTACCCCCACCTCCTCCCCATTTCGATCCACCCCCTCCCTGTCCTTTGCTTCACTTATGTGCAGCATCCTTTCCTCCGTCCCCCACACTCACCGAACGCGCGGAATGTTCGTTCGCGCTGATAATGCATTCTTCGGTCGCTTGGGACATCGAGACTACACTGCACACGTATAGGCAAGGCCTGCTGCACGCTGCCACCATCTTTTAACTTTTCACGGAGTTGTTTCAGCGAGGGGGGAAGAGATTGCAGGAGGGTGGCGGAGGATAATATTTCTTGCCGCCGTCGAGCGCTCTCTCGTAATTAAGCGAGGCTTCAAAAAGCCGTCAACTGCCAAACGTTGCATAAATGCGTCCTCCTCAACCCCCCATTTCCAAAAGAAAGTTGGGCAAAAATTCCATCACCCCACTCCTGACCACTTATTTTAGTCGGTCCCGGTTTCTGCAAGAATTCGATTATCAATCATCCTCCGAAGAATCTGCACCCTCTACTCCGCTCCCTCCAGTGCGCCTTCCAGATATTCTAAAGAGTTGCCCGGATGAGCCGTCATTCCCCTAATTGGATATGACAAGCACCGTTTCGACGTAAAACACTTTTAATTTCGCCTTCAA
>KK114214.1:571575-584369 GCA_000611955.2 Stegodyphus mimosarum | reverse complement strand
CATTACGTCTTATTTACCTTTTCAAATAAATCACACCTTCTTCAAGCTTGGATAATCACTTTTCGCCTTTTCTTTGGCTTAAGCGATCTTGACCCAATCGTTGATTACAGAAGCGCTGTGTCGCTGCATTAAACACGGCAATAAAGAACGTCATGTCTTTTATTTATTCATTTCGGCTAACAGTCATTAAAATCGGCCCGCCTGAGAACATGATTTACAAACAGTCAGATGGCATGATGTTTCCATCTTACGAGGACGGAAATCTGAAGGAAAAATGCTGAATGTTTTTTAATTAAAAAAACAAAAGCGAAATTTTATTTTCCAACACTAGGTGTAAGCTATCTATATTTTCTGGAGTGATTTTTTTTTCAATTTTTTTTGGCATTAACAATAACATAAAAGCACTAAACATCGTTTCCAGTGAATAATAAAATTGTGCATATATTTAAAATACTTTATTAACACATTTATAAAGAATTTTCCTAGGTTTTAAAGGTAGAGATTACATTAGAAGTAGAGGTAATTCTGGATGCGATTGCTCAAATTTAAGGTGGGAGTTTCGGTGGTTTTCCCATGTGTAACGTGCATGCAAGACAGTTTCCCTTAGAAAGTCCTCCACGAGCGTATCCTTCCCCTTAGGCAGATAGCCTTCGAGTTATTTGCCGTAGTTAAATAAACCAAGCCAAATTAAACCACTGACTGACAGTAACCAAACCAAACTAAACCACTTATCTCACAGTAAAATCAGATAGTTATATCATGGTTAGAATTGTAGAGCTGCAGCTGCCGATGACTGACAAGCCTTGGCCACTTTATAGGTGACTGTGCGATTTAATCCAGCTTTGGACCAATTTAGACTGATTAAAGGGTCTCCCACATATACGGTAAAACCGCTGAAAGGATTTTCAACTCGCCATGTATTCCAGTCATTTTTTCCATTTGCGCAAAGTAAAGTAATGAAACATCCCTTGTTTTTCCTAGGCTCAATAGTGGCGGAGCGGTTAGGGTATCAACCCACGCGAACGGACTGGGCTTTTTCGTGGTTTTCTCCCAATTTAAAGTGTACATCAGCTAGTTTCCCTTAGAAAGTACATCCCAAAGGCATCCCTATCCTTGGACAGATAGCCGTCAAGTGCTTTGCCATATTTAAATAAACCAACTAATCAGCTTTAAGGTAATGCTGAAGCTCTGTGAATTTAACTGAAACCGAATATCCAAATTTACATCTTGATGTTTCCCGGTGCAAGAAAATGCGATGAGGTTTTCTTTTATTTAAATCTTTGCGAGATAGCGGACTGCCAGGCAGATACAGGTGATGTTGCTAGTTTCACAAAAACATACAGGATGTGCGAGAAAGATAGTTACAGCCATTATTGCCTTAAGTATTAATTCCGAGATTCTGCCAAGTTTCTGCAGCACAATACAGATTTTTATGAAAGCAGTTTCAGCACTGAAAATGGTAAGGCTGTATAAGTATGGAATATAATTTTATACATGAAAGTAGTAGAGCAGAAGTTATAACTCTTAAAATATTTAGTATGCTAATTTCAAGAAAAAATGGAATAGGAAAAATTATATATTTATATAATTAATACTTTCTTGAGCAATTTATATTGAACTAGCGGAAGTATTCGATGCCAGTTAAGATAGGTTGAGACTAATGTATCGAACAACAGTGAGAACGATATCACTGTAATCCTTCTTTAATAACGATGCAAAAAAATATGATTCTTAGTCATACATTTTTCAGTCTGATGCAATATCGAACCCACATAAAAATTTTCGATAGAAAAATAAGCTAATTCTCTCTCACTATATCAGTGACAATGGTACGCAGTTTTTAATGATTTTCATTTTTCTAATCAAATAGTCGTAAAAGCTCAAGTTCCATCCAATATTTCACCTATATTCAATTTTCATCGATTAAATGGGCAAAAATTGATCATAATTGAAATCAGTAACGCGAACTAACAAACACCAAACAGACATTCTTCTTTATATGTATACATTTCCCCCTGTGGAACGGTATTTGCTACACCAGGGTACCTGAGCCTGCTCTACCCCTTGTAGAATAAGTTAGTAGCCTCGAAAATTGATATATGATTAACCTATCAATTAAGGATATAATTTTTTATATATATTAAGAGTTAAAGCTTAAATTTAATATGCTCAATCGCAAATTAAAAACTAACAGATATAAGCAAAAGATGAACTAGGAAGTTGATTAGCTGTTAATTTGATTAGGCCCAGAGGCTGTCGAGCTGGTGAAATGGGATATCACAAGGTAAGATAGTGAAAACACAAGGTAAGATAGTGAATCCATATTAATATGAAAAGATTACACAAAACAAATGCATGATAGAAAATGATAATTAACTTTACATGTATACATACACAAATACAGACATATAATGCAGGAATATAGTAAAATGATGGCACATAGCAACTAGAGATATGAGGGAAAAAGAGGAGGTTTGCATAAACTAGGTATTTGCAAATTTTTGATTAACAAACTCTACGATTTGAAAGCAAGCAGCAGCAATACTTTTCGAAGTAAAGCATTTTCACCTCCAACTCCCGAGACTGTTGCCACTCTCAAAAAATGAGGGCGAAAATTATCGCTTTCCCGTTTTTTTAATTAATATCTCTGACTTTAGCAACTTTTTTATGGAAAAAAGTTTTCCAGGACCCAGAAAAGAATTGCAGAAAGTTTGGTGATGATAGCTATAGTTGTGACTGAGTTATTAGCGAACAAACTTACATAGACTTTTTTCTTTATATTTATAGATTCAGAAATGCATGCAATTTTGTCCAATGCGAAACTCTTCATTATCAAAGTGAAGGAAATTTCTACTCAAATCTTCACGTTTTATTGATGATAGGCAATAAAAAATAATGCTGAATAAATTCGTTCTTTGAATATTTTAAAGGCTGGTCGAATCATTTAAATCTTCAAGAATGAATTCATTGATTTCCGTCGCGTTTTGATGCAGGAATTTTAATGAATTATAATTACATATACATGGAACTTTTTGTATAGAAACTCTGAAGCATAATGGATGATAACAAAATATTTTGTTCTGTGGAAACGAAAAAAAAAAATGCTAAATTTTATAATATTTACCAGAACTATTCCACTCAAGCTATTGAGTATTTTCAAAGAACCTTATTTCTGTAGCTGAAAATGTGTACTAATTCAAGAAGTATTTATGAAAATAATTTACTAAATTTGTATTTCTTCATTTACTAAATTCTGAAATAAGAACAGTTATACTTATTAGTGTACACAACACACTTAAATAAGTCCAGCTGTACTTATTTACACAACAGCGCATGCAATAATAAATCTTTTTCGAACGCGTTAGTTTGTGGTTTTTTAATACTGTACGCGGTCTTTTTAAATGCTTACGTATATTGCACAATATTAAACAACTAAGCTAATCTTATTGCTTTTAAAATGCAGCTACTGTTGTTGATTTAAATTATCAATTGACATAAAAAAGAAACAAAAATATAAAAATCTTCTATAACAAAAATATGTTTTTATTTTTTTAGCACCAAATATCCTGTAGTCTGGAGAGAATAAGCAAACTCGAATATTGAAATTTTTCTCTTGCGATGTCTATTAAGTCTACACTGAGTATGAGTCAAATTTTGCTCTCATTCAGAAATCCTCAAACCTCACCAAAAGAGACAAAAATTCATGACATTGTTATTGTAGAATCCCTCTATCCCTAGATTCAGCTATTATTTAAGCTCAATGCTTCAAACATTCTTTAGGTTTTAAATATGTTCAGCTGTGCATATTAATGACGAGGTCTCATGTAGTCACATTGTTTATCGCTTTGTGTACAACATTAAGTAAATTTTGTGACTTTTTATTAACTTTTTGATAAAATAAGCTTTACGTTAGATGATAAAATCCCGTTGACTGGTATGTTTAAAAAATTTTGTCAAATGGTAGATGTTTAAAAAAAGATTGCATAAAGCATGTTGATTCCCACTTTTATAATGAATTATTCCCATAATTGTATTGTTATTTTATATTTTTAGCCGAATTTTTGAATATCTGTAATAAAATATTTAACGTAAAAATCAGCTGTCATGTCAAATATTTTGATTAACTAAGAAAACAATTTTTATTTTAATCCAACGACGGACACTTGTCTATTTAGCATTTACCATTCCTAAGGCCAGAAGTAGTAACCATTTTATTGTGGAGGCACCTGGCGGCCACCGTTGTCCCCAATGACGGGATCACGTTTAATCGGGGATTTGAATCCGAGCCCTTAGTTTCCGAATATTCAAATTTATAGACGGTATAATGGTTAGTAAGCTCCCCTAAATACCGTCTGGGAGGTTGCTAAGAAAATAAATGAAGAAACTGATATCATTGCAAAACGTTTTCACTTTAAAACTTAGCATATTTATTTTTCCTGTAATGGAACTTAATCTAAATTTTACTAAGATCCTAAGATCTGATGTTATAACGTTCAGCTTTTTTTTGTCTGTGATTCAACGAGACCCGAAAACAACTTTGTTTCAAAACTGTTCTTTGTTTCCACTTCTTAATTTACGACTTGACCGCAGCTGGGCAGTATACCTTAAATCATATACGTGCTTGGGTAATTAAGTGAGAATTACAGATTGCTATTTCTAAGGTTCGTGCCTGTCGTGTGGTAAGAAAATTAATTAAGCTTTTCTACATTAATAAAAAGATTAAATAGAATCAACAGATTTTTGTGAATTAAATCTCAAAATCTGTAAATAAATATACCAGATGCAAGAATAAATCTTTTTTGCACACGTTATCTCGTGGATACAATTTTAATGTTGTCTGTTACCTTTTAACTGCAAAAGTTTAAACGATTAAGCTAATCTAATGTTTTTTGAAAAGGCAGCAATTGTAGTTGGTTTCAATTAAGCGTACTAATCAAATAATTTTAAAAGAAAAACAAACAAAAGTATAATTTTTTTAAGAAAAAAAAAAGGGAAACCGGAAAATTTACATTACAAAGAAAATTTCACGAACAGACATCTTAATTAAAATACGCTCAGAAATATATGCTGCAGAATTTTTTTGTTTTATGCTACTCATTTGCTATCTTATTAAACGTCCCAGTTTAGTTTAGTTTAAAAAGCAAATTCTTAAAAATGTCTATCTTATTGTTACAATAAATTACAGTATTTTAATTAAGTTGTACTTAATTAGATTAAAGTTTTGTCATGTCATTTTTTGTAATATTTGTCAGAAAATTTAAAAGCAGTTTAATAGGAAAGAGCATTCAAGTTTCCGACTTACTAATATAATTGAATGAATAACCGCCACCTTAAGTACTGTCATGAAATTAGAGTATTTCATTTATTTAATGTATGATAGTAATTAAACTAAAGTTATAAAGATTTTTTAAAGACAAATAATGATTATTTTTTAGATACATTTAAATTAATAATACATTATTTTTTTAATTCTCTGAGAATCTGTTGCTAATTTAGAATTAAAACTGCACATGGATTGCTAACGTTTGCTCTTAAAATAAGAAAAGCTAATGCAAATAGTTGTAGAAAACGTTTTGTAAAAATAAGTTATTTGGCTTAACAATAGATATAATCTTCTTTTCAGAACTCCTATTGTAAATGCCCATCAGTGGCATCACCTATTGTAAAGTCACTGATTAAAAACAAGTCTCGGTGAATGGGCTGGCTGCATGAGTGTTTTCGTGTTTTTTTTTTCCATGCATAACATGTATTCGAGCTAGTTTCCTTTAGATAGTCCTCCACGAAGAATTCCCTCTCCTTAGACAGATAGCCCTCGAGTGCTTTGCCATAATCAGATAACAATCACTGGAGTTACAACGTCACTTGGACACTTGCGCATTTATTTAATAAAGAAACAATTTAAATACTCGTGATATAGCTGTGCTTTTACTTCACTAGATCACTTGCGCATGCGGTTTGTACCAATTATGTCCCTGAAACTTCAATGCTTTCTAATTTGTTGCATTTCGAAATCCATGAACTGAAAACCATAAACACAACGAAGAGATTTGCTTCGAGATGTTTAAAAAAGCGAAGAGAAATACCGGTATATCGCCATTTTACCTTTTGATACCTAAAAACGGGAAAATGTATAAAAATTATCACGCTAGACTTATGAAAAATTGATTGAGGTACTTTTTAAACAAACTTCAGCTACTGAATTATAAATCAAAAATACGGATTTCTTAATAAATTCTTACTGGAATCAGAATAAAATCTAGAGCCATGAGGAGAATATGGTTCTTTAGTGTAAAAATTTAAAAAATCGGTTTACTGCATCACATTTCTAACGTAACATTGCACAATGGAATACTACATAGTTAACATTAGGAATGGTTGGGAAAATGTGGTAACTGTTTATTTACTTTCTTTAACAGACTACAGTATTTCTTAGTTTAACTATCCTCACATAGTTATTATTCATGATATTATTTGACACTTACATTGAATTTACTTTCTCTGTCTTAATTAAAAGTACTATTTATCATCTTTCGTAGCCTCTATTTCATGTTATATGTAATAAGATTTATTGTTAATAGGATTGATATATTACTGCAGCAAAATGATTAACTTTCCAAGTTGTTCTCTAGTAGTGAAACCACAATTAAATACTATTCTGAAATTTCACTATGTACTTATTTAGTATTCTGATCAGCAATTAAATCAAAAATTCAAAAATATTTTTAAGAGTATAAATTTTGGCATTGAATTTGGTTTTGGTATAATGGCACAGGGGAGATTATTTAATATTGATTGACTGGAAATTTATTGTAATTGAATATTTATTTTCTTTGACTTATTTTTATTATAGCTCATGTAATAAACTGCTACTCATGTTAGTAAAATCTAGTCGAAAATGATTAATGAACTTAGTAAAGGTATAATTTTCAATATTTCTGCTTTCATCAGATTAGAAGATTATATATTAATAAATTCCATTAAAATTAATATTACACAGCTTCAACCAATAATGAGTACAATATTTCTATAGGGCTACCTGATAGAAGAAAAACATTAGTTAAGATACAGTTTAAAACGAAAATCTAGTTACTGGTATCTGATTGCTGTTTAAAAAAGTTCTTTTTACGCAATTATGAAGCTACATAATGCATAAAAATGCACAATAAACAACTTTTTGTGTAAGAAGTACGCTTTCCTTTCTTTAATTGACGAAACCAGGAAAACAATTGTTCTAAATAATATGTTCTCTCACATAACATATGCATATCAGTAGCTGAGGAAATTTTGCATCATTTATTCAGATTGCATGGCAATAGTCTCTGAATAACACAATCTGAATAAGTTGTTCTTCTGTATATTTGGAAAACACTTTTCATCTTGTATCCTAATTTTTTCACATTTTATTTAAATCTCGTAAATAATTAAGAAAAGTCTCTTACAGTTTTACTTTATTTTAAGACACAGTGTAGTTAAAGGTCAATATACCTATGGTAATAGTATCTTATCAAATGCTGATTAGAAGTTTTTTTAAAAAGATAGTTGAAACTCGAAAATTTTCAGATGTTTAGATTTAAACTTTAGTATTCGATAGACAAAATCCGTTAATTTACTCTTTTCTGATTTGAAAACAATGATGGTTATATATATCGTAGTTTTTGCCATTTGGTGAAATTCTATCTACTGCAGTACCGAAAGAATACATAAGAAAACTTTAGAAGTAAGAATTTAATAATTCAAGATTACTAATCCTTCTTTGAAAATAACTTAAACAGACCTATGAAATAAAAACAGTAAAGACTATGAAGGAATTTTTGTCTCTTTTTTTTAAGGATTTAGTACTTATTAAGCTTAATTTACTTGATTCTTTATAAGTAACTAAAGTTTCGAATAATGATTCACTTTGAGAACATGACTTCGTAAGTTAATTATCAACAAGTCTATTCTGCTTATAGTTGAAATAAGGAAGCTTTAGTTAAAAATGCTTTAAATATTTATAATTGCAATGTCTAGTCTGTTTTTTAACTTCCCCCCAAAGGTCTAATTAAAATACTGACAGAGTAATTTTTTCTCCATTTTGTAAAGGAAAGGAGGATAAAATTCAGGAGAAGAAGTATTATTTATTAATGCGCCACTAGGGAATTTTTCTTAAAATAATATTATTATGGACACAAAATCTAACTATGCCTTTTTCTCACGATACTTCCTAAATATGATTCATAAAAACTTAAGTAATTCTATTCGGGAAACTTTTGCAGGCTTTGGGGAATCCCAAACAGGAGGGAAAACAAAAGCTTTGCAATCCGTAACTGTGTCAGAAAATTTGCAGTTAGCAAGTTCCTTGCACAATTTGAGCAAAGAATAATGTCCGAAATTTTTCCCTGTTTTATTGGATAATTTGTTTATTGTGACATTCCTAAGCTTAATTTTTATGTCTTCCATAAAATTTATAAATGAAGCACCAAACTCTGCATAGTTTTTAATGGACCTTTTGCAAGCTAATAAAAATCTCGTAGAATCGATAAACGAAATGCATATAAATCTTTATTTAAAATTGTTTAAAATTGTTGAGTTCTGTCAATTTTATTTTGATAGTACTTCTAAACGAAATTTTTCACCGTTTTTTCTCATTTAAACGACAATACAGAAAAGGAGATCAATGTTCCAGTGATTAAAGCCGCAAAACTCTTGTAGATTTCCTTCGCAAGGGCTGAATGAACTGCTTGCAAGGCTTGTTCGCGATCTTCTAATGTTTTAAAAAAAAGAAGAGCCAGTTTTTTTAGCCTAAAACGCCTATTAATTTCGTTTTGGCATTTTGCGCTGAATCACTAAAAACGGCGTATCACTTTTCAAATTGTTGCCACCAAATATCAGAGCTCTGCATTAAAGAAATTAAATAATGAAGCATCTTCATGAATGTATGTATGTGCCTCGTATTGTGATAAAACAACGGTATCTAGAGCCATCAAATTATGACTAACGTACGTATCCACCCGAGTATGGGTATCAGAAAGTCCAAATTTGGAATTTGTTTTATTACCTATTTCATACTTTGTAAAGCATTTATGAGTTTTTGATTGAGAAGGAAGAGATCTGATTTAACCTTGCCAGTTTACATCTGAGTGAATTTGATATGAAGCTCACAGGTGGGAATATTTTCGGTATAATGGATCATTTTTTAATTACGTTAATAGTAGCTATTCATTGTATGTATTTATTTCGTCCACGTCAACCTGTTTTTTTTTTTTTTTTTTTCAAATTTGCAATGTTTACACAATGGACGCTCGTTAACTCGAATTCGGTTAACTCGAACTAATCCAAAGGCCCTCGAAACCTTTTATTGAAGTTAACGTTCAAAATACCTCATTAATTCCAACTAAATTTTATCATTTCGGATAATTCGAACTAAAAATTTGACAGGAAATTCCTATTTCCTCGTTTAACGAAGAAAATACACGCTGTATTTATTATTTTGTGTGTCAAAATCATCTATATTTATTTCTTTTCTGTGTAAAGAGACATATGCCTCCATCTCTGATTATTGTATTTACGCTAACACTAGTGGCTATTTACGTTAGTGTAAATGCAATAGTCAATTTATGCTAATATTAGGCTAAACGTTAGTGGCTATTGCCCTACTGTTGACCTGTTATCGGTGCTTAACGGACAAAATTCCCTGGCTTAACCTGTTTCCTTGAATTCATTCAGAACCCTTTATGATTGGATCGGGGTAGGGGGAGAATCATTTATTTATTTGTTATCAATTTCTCAGAAATTCAGCAAAAACCAGTAAAACCAGTCTTTTCAAAAGATTCTAGACAGTTGCGTCTCTTGTATAATACAACCTGTATAATACAAACAAATTAATATGCTCTAGTTTTTCTTCCTCAGTATGTGGTGTGAACGGGTAAAAATTCAGGTTGTCCACACGTGGGAGGTATAAAACTCTAACTTTGTAGACAAAGGTAGAAATTGTAAAGAAAGTAGAGAATGGCCAATTGTAAAAACAAAGTTAGCAGCTGATTATGGAATTAAAAAATATCTTGTCAATTTATTGAAAAACAAGTCGAATATCTATTGAAGATATTAAATGCAGTGATGGTTCGCTTTCTGAATTTAAATCAAGGCACAATATTCCTTATTCAAACTGTAAGTGGCCGAAGCTCTGATGTAAATGAAGACGTTAAAGGGGATACTTGCACAGAAGGTAAAAGCAGTAAGCAGAGGATTACAGCTTTAGTTTGTGCTAATTAAAAATCCACTGTGTTTTAAAGGAATTTGAACACTACCAGTTGATTATGTATTCCATACATGGATGACACGAGAAATCTTCAGTAATTGATTAAAAGGAGCAGATAAGCAGTTTTCGAGGGAGAAGAGTAAAATTCTCTTATAAGGCAACCTGCAACAATAACCTTCCAGAACTAAGTTTCATACAGGTTGAATATTTGCCGTCGAACAAAACTGCGAAACAAAAACCGATGGGTGAAGGAATCATCCGGGATCTTAAAACAAATTATCATAAGAGACTCTTACAAAAAATCATTTTTTCCGCTTAGATTCCGGTGAAAACTACTACATTACCATGCTGACAACTATAAATGATCTATACGCCGCATAGGATGCTGTTAAAGAAAGCACAATTATTAGCTGCTTTCTTCATGCACGCCGAAGAGAACAATCATATCGAAGAATGTGACGATAATGATACAACATTCAAAAAAATTAAACGCGATAACGTTACTTTTTCTGATTATGTAACGGCAGATGAAGACTTGGAAGTATGTGGAAAACGGAGTGACGATGACATAATAAAAACTATCCGAGAAGATGTAAAAGAAGAGATCTATCGTATTTAGGAGAGAATGCACAGACTGTTAAGCGTCTTAATGATCAAGCCATATGGACTCTATAAAAATTCTGAAAGCAGTTATTGAGATTGAACTTTCCCCTGAAAATGAACTGAAGTGCTTATTTTAAATCGAGGAGCTGGCTGAAAAACGTAGGCATAACAAACAAA
Source organism: Stegodyphus mimosarum (assembly GCA_000611955.2). NCBI lineage: Eukaryota > Metazoa > Arthropoda > Arachnida > Araneae > Eresidae > Stegodyphus > Stegodyphus mimosarum. The sequence goes on along the minus strand of KK114214.1, from coordinate 573,352 downwards.
ACCAAACGTACATTTTACAGTTTTTCCCAAAAGTGTAATTCATATTTTTAATTAAAGTTTACTTTCTACTCCATACCTTCAGCTTCATTTTATGATTAAGGTAAGTCTTTATTCTTTTTGAATATGTTTAATTTTAGAAAGCATAGTATAATACGTATATTTTCTGGAGTTATACATAACAGAAAATTTTTCTTCTTCAGTGATACAACTTTAAAGTTATATTTTCTCTTAACATCGGATAATCTTAACTCTTTTCTGAGAGCCTTTGAGTTTGAATTAACGAGCGTCCACTTCATAACAACAGATTCTGATTACAAATTAAATTCCTATTTTCGAAGGAAAAATTGCATTCTGATAAGGATAATCGCCGGTTTAAGTTAACTGAGAAGTAGGTGGAATATTTAGACTGTTAAAGCAAAGACAACAAATTCGTAGTGAACTTTAGTGAACTATAATATATATATATATATATACTTTAGAGAAAAACGAAGAAATTTGAGTAAAGATAAAAGGCAAAACTAAATCGTATCTAAGGGCTGTGATTAAATAAATCTATTACAAGCGTTTTATATGGACAGAACTTTTAATTAAAGAGGTATTTCGCGATAATACATATTTTTGTTTATGAGTCTGCTAAAAGTTTTTTCTTTGTAATGGGTCTATATAACTACTCAGTAATTTGCCTTTGTTGCAGTTCCCCTTTATCTGGTTTAGTTGAAGTTTTAAATAGTTTATTGAAATGTATAATGTAATGCCATTTACATAACTGCTGCACCTTCCTAAACGAAGTGGAAGATTTCAATTTGTCGCTTGATTTAAATTTCTGATAATTTGCAAAATGCATTATACGTTGCGACACTTAGGCGAATAACATGGATTGCTGTAACTTGTTTCAGAAAACTAATGCCATAAATTGTAGTAGCAGGATTTACATGAAGTACCCAACTTTGAAGAACACCACGCTAAAAATACTTTTGTAAACTAAAATCATAAGACAGCAATTAGCATCAGGAAATAAACCCCCTAGCATAAAATTCTAAAGGTGAACGAAGGATGCCAAACCTGTGTTTTAAGAAGTTTTTCAGTAAGGTTGATTAGATAAAAATATCTAGGCTGCTAAGACAAAAAGGCAAAGCTAAAAGGTGCAGAATAAATTTTAGATTTCATATTAGTTATCAATATGGATATTTCTAAAGGGTTTCCGAATGATTACGTAATGGGATGACTAGATCCTTTCTGGAATACAGCGTAAGTAGTTCCAAACTTTTGTTTGTGAATGCGAACTGACCACGCTGGAAGAAGTCTATCTTTCAGAACTTGCTGGAGAGGTATACAGCACGTGCACTGGTGAAGATAACAAGGCAATCGATCCGGATAGTTCGCACCCGGAGACAAAGGGGCCGAAGGAACAAAACAAGCGAAAATAGCGCCTATACACTTTCTTAAAAAGATCGATCAAGGTGGGTGGGAAGAGGGCGGCATGCAGAGATGGAAGGCCGAATGCCACCGAAAAAGAGATTCCAATCGATTTGAAAGGGGCGGACTAGGGGTAGGTAAGAATTTGTGCAAAAGCGGAGAAAGTCTTTGTCCGAGAAGAGAAAGCTTTTTCTCTCGTGTTCTGGTGGTATATTCGTGGATAGGAACATAGGGTTTTGGGGTCGATTTTGACCGACTATTTATTTCAGCTCTAGCAAATCGAACTGTGGTATGGCAGACACGCAGAACACTTGCGTTTTTTTTTCATGGGTGGAATTTCAAGAAGAAAAGAAAGAAATCT
>KK114214.1:501863-566525 GCA_000611955.2 Stegodyphus mimosarum | reverse complement strand
TTTTTTTTTGTTATAATAAGTTATGTATGGAAATTTCTGAAGATTCACCACCTGTAGTTCTAAGCAATTTTTCGCTCTGCGCTTTCATGAAAATGATCGCCAATCTGTCCATTTTCCAAGGAATAATGTTCAGTTTCATATATTACGAAAACGACTGCTATAAAGGGTTTCGAATCTTTCTGTTTGGCAGCATCACGGAAGTTCTGTAACAACCTTCCTCACTTTTTAACTTTTTTAACTACATTTTTGCGGCTATATACAAAATGTCTTCACCAATTTTTTTTGAACTTTTTCGGAGTAAAGAGATAATTTCTGCTTTTCAGAATCTCATTCTTAATTTAATTTTTTTAATGAGTTCTCCTTTTTTATTATTTTTTTTATTTGTTCTATTTTTCTTTTACTTTTTAATACATTTATTAAGTATTTATTCAAAAGTATTTATTAATCCTAAAAGGAGTTTAGTCCCGAATGGGATATTAGTCTCAAAACGGAAAAATCTGTATGATTTTTTTTTTTTCAATGGTGGGTCCAAATCGTCCACAGACGTTGGCCACCACTGAGGCCAGAGGCGTTAGTCACTTTATTATGGAGGCAGATGGACCACTTTGCCTTCTATGAGGGGACGGACAAATGCAACCATGCCTTCTCCGGGATTCGAACTGGAGGCCCTTTGGTATCGCAGTTCCCTACCCAACCACTATACCGTCTGGGCGACATCTGCATGAATGTATGCATGTTTCTCACATCATGAAAAAGCAAGGGTACCTAGAGCCATCGAATTTTGAACAACGTAGTCCTCCACTCGAACATGGGCATCTGAAAGCCCGAATTTGGAATTTAGAATTTATTTATTATATATTTGTAAAACTTTAACAAATTTTGGATTAAAAACCAATGATTTCAAAGCGAGCAGTGGCAATACTGTACGGAATAAAAAAATTTTCATTTATTTAAGCGCGCGAGACTGTCTATCGGGAATTCTAAAGATATGCTGATTTTAAATATTTTGCAATTTTTCTGTTGAATCGAATATTATGAGGCGTAAGCCCCAAGAGCGTGGGAAGGAAACAGAACATTGACATGACGAACTGAGAAAAAACTGGAAAAAACAGAAAAATATATGCCAACAATTAACGCTGCATCAGGAATTCTCAACGAATACTGCTGTTCTGCTTCGCAAAAATGCATTTAAACTGGCTCTAACTTAGCCCGTTATGAATAAGTCTCATAGCATCTGTATTCTGTTTCGCGTAACCTCGACTGATTCTCGATAAGTCATGTTTTGTTTTTGAACAAGAATATAAATTAGTCATTATTGCTTACCTTTTGTTGCATTTTAAAATTTGAGACTTTCCTATTATAAAACAGGAAATACTGGAAATCAAATTCGCAAATTAATCAAATTTTAAAACATCATTTTCAAAAAGTTTTTAAACATTTTTGTAAGATTTCAATTATTTTAAAGTGTATACTAGTTTATAACAATTTTAGTTTTTCCTGCACAGTTTGAAAATTTTGAGCTTAAAATAAACTATTAATAAGACGAATTTTAAAGGTCTGAAAGATTTTAATTCGCGATCATTCATTAAAAAAATTTAAAGAATTAAAAAATATATATAGAAAAGTCAGATTTAACGAACTACAAAGTTCGTCAGGGTCAAAAGTTTGCCAAGTGAGATTTTTTTTTTTTTTTTTTTTTGCAAGTCAGGTTGAAAATTATCTCCAAAATTTAAACATAAATCATCCGAAAATGACTCGCAGGATTTTTACAAAATTTGGTGTAGAATCAAATAATGAAAGAAAAAAAATTATATCAGAATACATATGTTTGGACGGAGCTATATATGAAACTAATATATACCGTAATATCCTAAGTCGCATTTAAAGATATGAAAAACACAAACTTCGCCGGTCGATGCTTATAATTTGCTTCACAGCTTCATATCATTAGCCAGAATTTGCTGATATCTTAAGATTATATTAGCTAAGCAATTATTGATTTTAACTGATATTAGCTGTAATGAAAGGTCATTTGACGAAGTAGCTTGAGCTTATGCTGAATTTTTTTTTACTCCTATGTTCCATTTCTACTAAGAAGTGTGGTACATTGTTATCGTAGTGCGAGGAGCAATTCTTTTTGCATTACTACACATGTACATACAAACACATATAAGTATTATATATGTAAATACTAAACTCTGTAATCTCTAAAACGTAGCTTTTAACAAATAGCACTGCAATGTAGCTTTCAATCGATAGCACTCAAATGATAGCACTGGAAAACAAATTTTTGTAGAGATGTAGACACACATAAGGTTATTTCGAAGCAGAAGACTTGAAAAATGAGAAATGCCCTCGCCAGGACTCGAACCACGCTCCTGGAGTGCTTGACCACACCAGGAAGGAATGCTAAGAAGGCGGGAGAAATACCTTATATACTCCCCCTTTTAAAGGGCGACTGAGGATTAGGGGACCCAATCGCTAAATCCCTGTGGTGAACACTCCTCATCCACCACCTTTTTTTTTTTTTTGGCGCCATTGTAGAAACATTAGATATTTTTTTAAAGCAGGAGAAACGGCAAGATTGAGCAATGCTTTTGTCAGGACTCGAACCATGGGCATCTCGAATATGCGCATAAAGTGCTTGACCATTAAACCACGAAGGCATGCTAAGAAGGCGGGAGAAACACGTTATGTACTCCCCCTTTTAAAAGACGACTGGGGATTAGGGGACCCAGTCGCCAAATCCTGGAGGTGGAAATTCATCATCCACCATCTTTTTAGTTGGGGCTCCACTGTAGATCACATTGGATATTTTTGAAGTAGGAGAAGAAACAAATATGCAGTGCCCTCGCCGGGACTCGAACCAGGGACCTCTCGAATGCGCGTCGAGCGTGCTGACCACTACACCACGAAGGCATGCGAAGAAGGCGGGAGAAATACCTTATAGATGTTTCTTGTATTTTTTATGTTAAATATATTTTTTTCCTGCGCTTAAGGTGAGAATGACAGAAATTTAAATTTGGCTATAGGTCTCAATTTAATCAAAATTTAAGTCTTTCAAAATAAAATATCATTAATTACGTCCATATTCTGAGTCTATGAAGTTTTGGCTTCAAGTCTGAATGCGATTTTGTTAAATGCCTGCTGAAATTGTTCAGTACCTGACATTTAATTATCATTCTCAGAACAAATTAGATCACAAGGAAGATGAAATTAAAAAAAAAAAAAGTATTTAAAATAAAGAGAAATTATGCTGACGTTAACATTTATAGTAAGAATAAAACACTCGCATGCCATGACCAAAGTATCAATTGAACTAAAATCCCATGCACCTTAACATAAAAATTCTAAATAATTTTAGCTGTCATATTCGTGTTTAGCTACCTACAATTAGTAAATAATGGTGGTTTTTGTTTATACTGCTCCCCTGTTAATCACAGTAACTAGTTTAAGAATTTTTTTTTGGTTGCTTTTGTTTTTTATTTTATTAGTAAGAACTTGACCAGCGATAAATCGCTAAGTTAGTTCTTTAGCTATTTACTATTAGTTAAACAGTAAGGTAGTGAGCTGAGTACATTTAACACGCTAAAGTTACAAAGTAAAGAAATGGAAAACGATACGCGATGTTAATTTAACTTTTTTCCCCCCATTTTAAAGAGGGCTGGGAATGTCACCAGATAAGCTTCCCTGTAGCGCAGAAAATCAAACCGTAGCCAACGCTTCGAACATTGGTAACATAAATATTAACACGCGATTTTTTTCAACGTTGATGCACCCTGCATGCACATGCTACACATTGAAGGGAGGAGCGGAGATGATATGGGGGGATTTCCCGGCGGGGATCACAGTTTTCAGGGGGGATGCAAAGGGATTGTGACACCTCATTAGGCGTCCCGAAAACGCTGACAAATGGATGTGATTAGGCGAGACGCGGACAGTGGTTTACCTCCGCCGCTGACTTGCGACTGCTTAATGCCGCCCGCACGCACCTTTCCCATCTACATGCGACGCATTAAGTGGACGGGGGGTCGTCCCCATTCTTAGAATCATCCACGACCCTGGCGTAATGAGTGGGAAAAATTAACAACTTAAATTCATTAGCCTGGCAAAATGGATTAGGATTAACTACAAAGGACGACTAGCTCATGTAAATAAAAGACACTCGTATATAAATTCCAACCTGTGGCAAAACTTTCAGGGAAGAACAGATACAAAAAGGTAAACATTCTTCATTAATCAAATTAGAGAATTACAACAGTTGTGTTATAAACACAAATTTTCAGTCAAGTATTAACTGTATGGACAATGAGGTAAACCCGCTTACGATTGCAATGAATGTGTATCCCGTTTACGACTGCAATGAAAGACATTTTTACTTAACTTATTTGCCACTGAAAGCAATTTTAATAAATAGCTGTTCTTAAGAATTTCTGTTGAAAAAACAATAATAGGTAAAGAGAAAAGCACATTCGAAAAATACCCTTTGCATGAAATGAAAAAAAAAAAAATACACTCCGGAGTTAATTTATAAAATAACAAAGGCCATAAAAGGATGGCAATCAGAAAAAATGATTAAAAGTAATAACGGTATAAAACATGCAAAATAATAACAATGAACTTTGATGAATATAGAAATTCTGAGATTAAAATAATTGACAGGAAAAAAAAATATAAATAAACAACAAAAAGCATGAAACTGAACCATTCGCACGAGGAAGAAATGCTAGTAATTTTTTTACACCCATTTCTTTTTTTTTAAATGAACTTTATGACAAGCATTTTTTTTGGACTTATCAAAAATATTAATTTAACCTTCTTGCAGTACAAAATTTGAAACTAAAAAAAAGTGGTGCTTAATGTAATAGATATATTTTTACAATATTTACATTTTCTATCGTTTATATGCTACTTTTATCCGGACAATTTGCGTAAATTTGAGCCTTAAAAACATTGACGAATTAATATTTTTAAGATGAATATTATGTGTATGAGGTATTTAAATAGCGACTGCTTTTCATATTAGAACACTGCTTGTTCGGTCCGGGGTTCGAATTATTGGGAACGAGCTGATTGCATGGGCACATTCGAGGTTTTCCTCATTTGTGGATACGAGCCAGTTTCTCTTAGATAGTCCTCCACAGAGGCATCTCTTCCCTTTGGCAGATAGCCCTCGAGTACTTTGCCGTAATTAAACAAACCAAATCAAACTAGTGTAAGATCTCGTCAGGCACTTCTTTAGTTAAATATGAAGAGATGAGGAGACTCAATTTTAGAGATGCATGACAACTAGAATTCGAAATGCTCTTTCGACAGAAATTTACATTTTATCTTTTTTCTTTTCATGTAGCAAAATTATTTTTCTAAATTTTGCTTTTTGAAGAAAAAAGAGAGATGAACTCCCCTCTTCTCATTCCGGGCTTATCATGCCACGGATATTGTTCTCTTGAAAAGCACGAACAATTTCCTTACCATTTAAAACCAATTTAAGTTGCATTCTAATTTAAAAATTAGTTTAATTTTTAAGTTAGAATTCGCAGAAAAGAAATATTCATAATTTTAGCACCGCAATCAATTCCTAAATTGCATTATTTGCTTAAATTCTATTTTAAATTATACTGACAGAGGGATCGTAAATATTAATAACTTCGATTTTAAGCTAAAAATGGCAAACTTAGATCCAAGAAAATTTAAATATAATCTTCATATCACCATTCGAAAACATCCAGGTCTAAATCATCGCTGTAACTCTCGTGGAAACGGCAGAATATTCGACAAAACTTTTCACACATACCATTTAAAAAGACAATGAATAAATTAAGTTTTTTTCTTGGCAGCAAATATTGAACTAGTTGCAATACTTCTTTCGGGAAATAACTAGTTGCAATACTTCTTTCGAAAGCAGTATTGATTGATTCGTAAGACACGTGTTCAATTTACTGTCATTCGACTCTTTTTAAATAATCATCACTAGCATTATAAAATTTCTTTTGGAAAGCGAGAGCAGGATCTGTAAAAATTAGCGTCACACTCTAAATGAATACTTCTTCAGGTAAACTAGAATTTATGATACAATGAGTTGCTGGAAGAGTCTAGATTATGGGGTACCATTACCAACTTAGACGTATGCAACGCTCTTGATATGAGGCACCACCATCACATGAACTTCTTGTTTACGCTACTGTCCTCTTATCTTCTTATAATTGTATACGGAAATGAATCTAAATTATTCCCTGTAGTTCCTTTAGGCACCTACCTTCTTTCCCAGAGGAAATAATTGCAAAAGAGCAGTGTAAAGATAAGATAATACCAATTTCTGAGAAAGCAGATAATTATTTCTGTATTCAAAATATTTCACAATGGACGTAGCATATGAAAGGGTACAGTGTTTTGATATGAAATAATAGTCCTTTGAATAAGGTAGGGTTGCTAATTTATCCTAAATGAAGCAAATGTGTCATTAAAGTAGTTTAGAATATTACCTTTGTCTTTTAAAGAAAGAAAATAGGCTGCTTAAGCCTTCTGATAACATATCAAATTATATATTAATACTAGACGGCCAACTTGCACCAAGGGTAAGCGATCCCGTTTCAAAAATCCTGAAAACTTCTTTGGAGTACAAATCTTACATAACATCAAATAAGTCAGAATATTAATGTGAAACACGCACATGAATGTACACTTATCTGCAAACAATTTCATGAAAGAAGCAAAGATTATACATATATTTATATATAATCTTTGCTTCGCTCATGAATTATACATTATATTTTGATAATAATAATATACATATGTAAAATTTATATATATTAATTTATTAAAAATTAACTTATTTTTCGTTTACATCATTTCACACAGCTGCTTTTTAGTAAATTATCAATATGAAGGTCGTTCTACATTCTATCATAAGCAAAGATTATAATTACAAGTGTGGTTGATTTAATTAATGCTTTGCATTAATTAAATCAACCACACTTGGTTTCGGATATCTTATTCTTGGGTGAAATTCGAATAACTCTTTGCAACACGTCCTGAAGTAGGTTAATGTGTTTGGCAACGACATCTAATAGGAATCCTGTTTCATTCATAATTAAACAGCGTTATATTGATGCACTATTATGATGCTCAGAAGTCTTAAGACTCATAACCACCGGTAGAAGTTTAAACTTTCTCAAAACACAATTAATCCTCACGAAAGAGTAATCGTAGCGTATATCGCCTACACTAGCAATTTGGCTCAGATGACGCTGCAATTTTATTATTATATTCATGATATTTCATTATTCATTATCTATTCGTATAAATGAATGAGCTTTTAACAATGGGTACATGACAACAAATTAAAACGGATTTAAGTTTCAAATGAGTTTAGGTTTCAGTTTTGTTAATACTAGATGCTTCATCTTCTTTTATTCGGAATGCTTCAACCAAAACTTTAATCACAAACATAATATCACCAATATCAATCAATATATCAATGTAAACATATCATCCTTTCCTCTTTTTATGTAATACGAACAACAAACATAACTTTCCTGTGTGAGATGTCTGAGCAAAGTAAGTTTGCTCGTATGAAAAGCTCGATCTCTGACTGAATTTTGCATAGTCTAAAAATTTAAATTTTTATAATATCTAAATGATATACTTATTCTAAAACTAAATGTGAGAAAAAAATGAGTCTAAATTTCATAAATTGGGAAATTCTGGATTTGAGAATGTAAAAAATCTGAAATTCTGGTTATATCTGGATCACAGTCACCCCTGAAGTTGCCCTTTGGAAGCAGTGTATTTCTACTTTTGTGTGAGTTTTGCCTTGTATATGTCTCACTACCTAGTAGCGGGCACAAAAGATTATGATTTACCGGTTGAGGACAAGTTTTTCTATCTACCTTGGATAAGAAGTAATTAAAAACTTCGAGCACATTCAATAGACCACAATCGAAAATAATATTGTTATAGTATCGATGTACAGGTTTGCCATTTTGGCTTCATTGGCGAAACTAAAAAACCTTGGCAAGAAAGTAATCGCTCAAAAAGCTAAAATTTGGAGCAAAAGATGGAATTTTGAAACCATAGACTTCATTAGCTCTTGTAGTTAGGGGTAAAATGGTTTCTTACAGTTTCTCAATCCAGAAGTTATATATCCTGATGTGCAGTTGATTGGGTGACATTTAATTGCGTTATTAACATATGGTTATGTTACGGTGAAACACCGAAATCTGGAGAATGTCGACTTTCACCGGTGAATGTCAACATTCATATAGTCGCTTGGTATATATCCGAAATATTTTCCAAATACTCTTATTTCTGACTTACACCAGTGAATGTCGACATTCACCATGTACTAATGGTGAATGTTGAATATATGAAAATATTATATTTTCTTCTCCGTAATTCAGTCGCGAAAAAACACACAAGTACTTAAAACACACAATACATTCAAAATGAAAAAGGAAAATGATATAAGTTAAAAAACTTACTTAATTATACAGTACGTAGTAAATGAGAAAATAAAATAATAGTAATAAAAAACTTACTAAATTATGTGATTCAAATCTGATGAATTGCAACAACTTAAACTATTATGAGACTTTGAATTGCACCAGAGGCCCTTGCTTTTACAACTGCATTTATGGCAAACAGCTAGTCGCTTCTCTTTTCGACCTACACCAGAGCATATCTGTGACTGTCGACATACACCGGTGAGGGTCCGAATGTACAAGAATGCAATGTTATATTCGATCTTTCACCGACGTATTTGGTGAATGTTGACATTCTCCGGTGAAAGTCGATATTCTCCAATTTCGGTCTTTCACAGTAACAGCTATATATGATAATACATGCTATTCGTTAATGATTTTTTTTAAGAGAAGAATTTTGTGTAGGAAAAATTCGATTGATAATTTTTTTAAATCTTATTTCAGCACATTCTTTCTTTAATGTTTTGTCTTTGTTCATTAAGTTGTACGTAATATTTACAAGAAGCTTAACTAAAAATTATTGGAAAACATTTTTTTCGATTTTCATAAGTCTTATTTGATGTGTTATTTAAAATTTCTCTCTTCAGATTTTGTAAAATCAATTGCGCGAAACCTTGTTACTTTTTCCCATACAGAATACTTGGATTACAAAGTAGTTTAATTGAGCGGAGATTTCAACGATGAAAATAATATATGTCATACTTCAGTTTTCTTGCTATTTACCTGAATGAATCGGTATGCAGTTCTACACTTGAGAGTAATGATTAATAAAACAAAATGTGGCCAAGAGCAGATTTTGGTGTTTGTGTGCGTAAATAAATTATTTTAGTCATTTTGTTTTTAGAGAAAGCTTAATTCCGAATTTGCTGATGTCGTTGACGGAAAGTGTATTTTTTACGGTTTTCTTAGTGCAACATCAACAAAGCCTTCGTGCTTTGCATTAATTAAATCAACCACACTTGGTTTCGGATATCTTATTCTTGGGTGAAATTCGAATAACTCTTTGCAACACGTCCTGAAGTAGGTTAATGTGTTTGGCAACGACATCTAATAGGAATCATGTTTCATTCATAATTAAACAGCGTTATATTGATGCACTATTATGATGCTCAGAAGTCTTAAGACTCATAACCACCTGTAGAAGTTTAAACTTTCTCAAAACACAATAAATCCTCACGAAAGAGTAATCGTAGCGTATATCGCCTACACTAGCAATTTGGCTCAGATGACGCTGCAATTTTATTATTATATTCATGATATTTCATTATTCATTATCTATTTATGAAGAATCCAATTCTGCAATTATCGATATTTGATTTAATCATATTTTCAATTTAACTACTGCATTCGATGACTCATACTAATGTATATTAAACTGCTATGAAATTAACGTCAGATTTCCTTCATTTTAACGATAAATTTTGTAACAATTAATGCCTCCTAAAAGAAAGTTTTTTAAAATTGTGAGCCATGAGCATCCAAGAGACGAGGGTCAAGAATAAAAGGAGCATTTTAATTAAACAAAATTGCTATTTCTGTAACATGATTAACGTGCTACGGGGGAAAAAAAAGAAAATATGAAAGCTTTCAGATTTCATATTAATCCCCCAAAGGGGCCTTTTAAAACGTTTTGTTTGTTACCTTTATTTATTAAATATCATGTTCTTCGCACTTAAACAACATAAAATTCATTTCAACAGCAACATCATAAAAAATAATATTATATCACACAAAAGAATAAACGGGATTCTCACATGAAGACCATGTTGTCCAAGTTTTTCTTAGTTTTATTCACAACACATCTCATATATAAACACATTAGACTGAAATGTAATCCAAGTACAATTAATGAGATATCCGAGGAAAAGAATAAAGAATAAACTAACTTAGTAAGCAAAAAATATCCATTACATTCAGAATTCTAAATATTTGTTTACATAAACATTTATCGCAAGGCCTGCCGGTAAAATTATATGAGACGATTGCAAACGCTTGATCGCCAGAGATCATATGATCATTTTATTTTGAACTATTTCAAAAGTGAATCAACGCAAAATGACAAAACGAAATTAATAGACCCTTTGGGCTAATAATAATAATGCTTTGGAAAAATCATATACAGAGGAAAATTGAGACAAAATTAATTGCAAAGTGATAAAATTTGTAAACTTGTTGCAAAATTTAATATTCGAGACTAAATTTAAAGTTTTAATAAAGATACTTTGCATAAACTCTTGAAATCTACAAAAAAATGTTAAAAGAAACTTAGTTTTTTCACTTGATAAAATATCAGTCTTTTTAAAGTTAGAAGTATTGCTTTCTTTCTTCCTTTGTGTTGAGTGCAAAATTAATTTAAAAATAAACGGCACTCAACTGAATGTCAGTTGACGTGTTTTTTCATTGCAACTAATTTCGAATTTATGACTGCTAACTTCTAACAAGAGAAGTTCAAAAACCACTCTAATAAGAGAAAAGGAATAAAAAAAAAGTGAAAAACACATCACAAGAAATACAAAATGAATGTACGAAACGTACAATGTTTAAATTATCGAATTTTTCCGGAAACGGAGCTTGAATATATTTATAGCAGGTAAAATTCAGCAGTTCTTTGGCTTCGATTCCACAAAAAGCTCAGAGAATTTAAGAAACAAAAGCATTGTCCCTTTTATTTAAATGAAAAGGATTCCGAGCTTAGCGCCTTCTTACAATCTTCTTAAAAAAATCTGCGAAAACTCAGCGCTATCAGCTGTGGAAAGTAGAAAGGGGAAATGGCAACAGGGAAAGCTAATTTTTCACTATAATACACTATTGGATGCGGCTGAATTTGCTTCTGTTACTTGTTAATCAAATTGTCTGTTACTTATTTAACCAAAAAATCTCGGCTGTATAGTTTAAATGAATGCCAAACATGCCATAACTGATAATAAAATGTATTATTTATTATCATTTGAGTAGGTTTCTTTTTTAATTAGGTGCTCCGTCGTTAGGCACTACGAGAAAGGGAGGTATGCCCCGTGGTTGGCATTTTAAGGAAAACTGGCCCATCTCCATGCTACTCATGGAGAAAACTACAAAAACGCCTATCCAACCAGCCCGTTTTCGCCAGGACTCGAACTCCACACCAAACTAGCTGTGCTTAGTACGTTTACCGCTCAGCCGTTGGTGGGCATTGAAGAAGCTTGATCACATAATATATCTAGCTTTATTATACTGTAAATTAAATATTTCATATTACAGTTTCAAGGTGGTAAAATTATAAAATCAGGAAAAATTGAATAAAAATTCTTTAGTAAATGAAATAAAAAACTAAATAAACTATAAAAACTTCTAACACGTTATTTATAGTTAATTCAATAAGCTCTATAAGTAGATATAATATTCATTTATTGAAATGTATGCGATAAATTGTATCCACAAGTAAGCGATATAAAAATGTGGCATTTGTATTAATGCAAAAAATATCTGCCGTGCTTTTTATAATTAAAGCATTCTAAAGAATACTTATGTTGCATTTCGACAATTCAGCTACAAATTAAATGCAGTAAAACTGTCTGTTTGCTATTCTTATGACAGCGTGTGAGTTACATATAGGCATCAGTGAAACTTTGAAAGTGCTGAGAATTATGCAGAAGAATAAAACTATTATTAAAGCAGTAAACGAAACAAAAATAATAGATGAAACAACATTCGAAAATATTATCCTAAAGAAACTGCGATGCTCGGTCTAAAATATAGTCGGCGGACTTTTGAATACCATTCATTAAAATTTCGTCGCTTGAAAAAAAAAAATTGGGGTTTGGGAACTTATTTGCATTTCCTTCTGCCTGCTCTCATGGTATAAAAGGTTGCAATGACCAGCAAGTAAGTGAAAGGTCTGCTGTTTAAATCCCAGCGAGAGCACATTCTGTTATTCGTTTTTCCTGGTTCGAAATGTCTGATAGTCTCTACAGGCCGAAATACCTTCTTTAAATACATAGGTCAGTGATATAACCCACCATTTAAGAATTTCCCATAACCTGTGACCTCATTAAGGACCTCATTAAATGTTTAATCAGCAACTTTTAATTGCTGATAAAAAAAATCTTTTCAAAGGAAATAAAAAATTTTTTATAAAACATAACTTTAAAAGGTAATTTTAACGCACTAAAAAGTTTTAAAAGGCAAATTTATTATGAGTATGTAAATAGAGAAAAATAGCTCATTAGTGGTTAAACGAATGAAATTTTTAAACAATATTAAACACATACATACCGAATTTATATTCTTTGAAAATATATAACTATCCTCTTTTGTGAAAAATCCTGAAATAGCTGCTATAACATTTTTCTGACGACACGGAGCACCAAGTGAAAGTCTGTGTTTACAATTAACTATACATCAGATAAAGTATCAAACTGTACATCAAGTATAAAGGACAGTGCAATTTTAAATAATGGAACTTCTTTTCTGTTTATCTGTTCATGGTATTTAACATAGTAAGAAATTGTTTTTTCTGTATTTCCTTCCTTTAGCAAAGATTAAGTTTGATTCAAGTGAATTAATTATATCTAAGTATATTGTGTCTTAATTAAAGACTATGTGCTCATTTGAAGGCAATTGAGTCCCCAATCCCTACGATATACATATTTAAAAGTAATATTTTTTAAAAAAATAATAGGAAAATCTAGGATTCTAATAGGATGCTGCTAATCAATGCCGCTAGTGGTAAAATAAAATAATAAATAAAATTAAAATAAAAATTTTGATTTTTTAAGAAATTAAAGTAAATAAAATAAAATGTAGGATACACTAGCAAATATATTTTGACTAGGATGCAACCTGGTTTCAGCGACGCTTATATGAGAACTTCCACATGCTCATATTCTATGCAAGATCACGTTATTCAAATTTTGATGGCTCTAGGTACCGTCGTTTTATCACAATCCGAGAAACATGCATATATTCATGCAGATTCTTCATTATTCAATTTCTTTAAATATAATACAGGGCTACAGTATTTAGTGGCAACAATTTGAAAAGTGATTCATCGTTTATAATTTTCAACGCAAAATGCCAAAACAAAATTAATAGTCCTTCAGGGCAAATGGCCCCTTTGGACTAAAAACTGGTGGCAAAAATCAAAATTGAAATTAGTGGTACCTGTTTTCTGAGACAGTGAAAAAGTTGCTCTTAAACAATTTATAAGGAAATACAGTTTTGCTCCTGCATTTTATTTAGATGATTTTAAAATGCTGTATAAAGTGAGTAGTGTGTAGTTATAATATAGAAACGAATACAACTAGCTTCTTTGTTACAAAGCTGTCACCTTTTGAGAAGTTTTGGATAAAAATATAGTTACAATTTATTATATCATTCATATTTGTTCGCATGACATAATTCTATGAGATTATACTGTGTTTCTCAGAAATGAAGCATCGTTTAAAAGATGCTATTTTCAAGAATCTTCCAGACATCCAGAAAACAATGAAGGCAGTATTCCCTAATCTACTTGTTAACAAGCATTCAGTACTCTTCAACTTGCGTAATGCAAAATTGGTTACTTGCTGCAGTAACTTATTGTTTTAATTAAAATTCGCTTAACTTCAAACTGCAACGCTATGTATTTAGAAACCATTTATATTTAATATATGTATTTAGAAACCATTTCGGTCTTAAAATTTGCCTAATTATGTTTATTTATTAAGGAAGAGTTGAAGAGTAAGAGTTAGGAGCTAAGGAGAGTTGAAGTACTTTGAGTGTAGGCAGTGTTCTATATTAAGGGAAAAAACCTTCATGTAAGTTCTATAGTTGATATCCATTTTTCACTCTCTCTGCATTCATGGATACGTTTCGAAATTAAATTATTAGCTGTAACTATTAACTGTTAGACATTTTTAAAGTTTCTATGGAACTCTGCGCGAAATATTTATGCAGAGTAATCCAAAAGTTTCACTTAGAATATCCATTTCTAAAATCCATTTCAGCTTTTTCAAACTCGAAACAATTTTTTTGAGCACGTATATCTCATTCATTACCAGTAATATAGTAAAACCTGTGTTTGTAACTCTAGTTTGTAAGTCTTTTTAAATTCGTTTTGCAGTTTTCCTTTGAAAAATTATAATTTTTGAATAAAATTAATGAATTTTTGAATAAAAATGCTTTCTTATAATAATCGAATAAGATAAATTAATATTTATGCTTTGAGTTAAACTAAACATTTTTGTTACCCTAAAAGGACTATTAGTTTCGAAACACGATTTTTTGTTTCACTTTAATACATTGTTTCATTTTTCATTCAAGTCTCTTGCCGTTCGGAAAAACATAAGATATTATTTTTCCATATTTAATCTGTCTGTTATTAAATAATTGACTAAAATACTTACAAGCAATAGATGCAGCTCTTAAAATATTATTCTTTTACATTTTAATCTGATTGATTTAAATAAAAATGCATTTAACCCATAATATATCTGATTTCAAACATTAAATACTTTTATAGCATTGCGCTATATTCACTTTTAAATATACAGAAGATATATAACGTTTTCATGTTAGTCTAAATAGATATTCATCTAATATCCTATAAAATGCTTTTTTATTCCAACTGGGCCATCTCTATCGATAATCTCTGATAAAACGCTATATTAAACACTAAAAGAGCACTTTTGGATAATCGTTAAAATCTGAACCCATTTAGATGTTTTTTCCATTTATTAGCACAAAGGCATTTTAGCCTAAAAAAGCTTTTAGTCCCGAAATGGCATTTTGCGTCTGTTCGCTATAGACGGCTTATTACTTTTTAAATTGTTACCACCAAACATTATCGCCCTGTATTACACTTAAAGAAATTCAATAATGAAGAATCTGCATGAATGCATGTATGTTTCTCGCACTGTGTAAAAAAAAAAAAAAAAAAAAAAAAAAGGACAGTTCTATATCTCCCATTCTACTGGGTCGATTTGCCAAATTCAAATTGCGTTTTTCATTTCTTGAAAACGTGACTTAGGATATGTATTACATTTATATATAGATTTATATATAGTATGTTCAAATATAGGTATTTTGACACAAATCCGACTTTTTCTGAAAGGACATGCCAATTTTTTTTTCCATATTTCTATTCTACGACTCAAATTATGCCAAACTTCCAAGTTTTGTAAAAATCGCACGAGCAGTTTTACAAAAATTAGCTCTCAAAATTTTAGCTCCTCAATGTTAATTGAATTTGATATATATTTATTAATATCTCTTTTTTTATGAAACTTATTTGATTCCTTCTCACACAGTTCGAAATTTAGGTTCATTCCAAACGAAATTCTCCCATTTTTTATGATTTATTTTTAATATTTGTATTCTTAAAACATTTTTATAAATTTTTTGAAAAAAATTTTAAATTGTAACCTATAAAATTTTTACCATCATCTTAAAGTAGATTTATTCCTAAGTATACCTGCAAAAAATTAGAGCTTTTTATTCAAAATTTTCGAAGATATACATACATGAATTTATATATTGGCGCGTTTTGAAATTTGGCATATTTATTGAAAGCGATAATAACGAAAATGTGGTTTACGCACTTTGTTAAAATTATTTGAAAGTAGAACGATGTGACTTTTTTCCCTCTTAACCGCAATGTAAAAAGAGCAGGAACGATGTGACTATTTTTCCTACGCTGCGCAATAGAAGGAAAGGAAAATAGGTTGCCACATATTAAGAAGTTCGCCCAGTGAATTATTCTTGGCTCAAACTGAAAAAGATTCGCCAAGTTCAATTTATGAATTTCTCTGTAAATTTCGCACCAAATTTTACAAAATTTAATATTTAGTCATAATTTGAGTCGTAGAATCGAAATATGGAAAAAAAAATTGTTATGTTATTTCAGAAAAAGTCCAATTTTGTATGAAAATAACCTATGTTAGAATGATGCTATATATAAATCTAATATGTATCCTAAGTCGCGGTTTCGAAACATGAAAAATGCAATTTGAATTTCGTCAGTCGGCCCAGTAGAACGGAGGATATAGAACTGTTTCTTTTTTTTTGCGCACTGTACCTAGAGCCATGAAATTTTGAATAACTTAATCTCTTCCCGATGATGGGCACTTGGAAGCCCGAATTCTGAATTTTGAATTTGTTTTATTGTCTATTTCATATTCAATAAATCCTTTAATGAATTTTTGATTACAAACTTAACGATTTCAAAGCGAGCAATGGTAATACGGTGGATAGTTGTTTTCTTTGTACGGGAAAAAACGTTTTTATCTCCAGCGCCCGCGACTGTCTATCGGAAATTATAAAGATATGCTGTTTTTAAATATTTTCAGGTTGAAGGGACATTGGTCCAAATTCTTTCGAAACGTGTATGTGTGTGAATGAAAAAAAAAGCCCTTTTGGGAGTAATATAAAATCTGAAATCTTTCAGATTGTTTTTATTCGTTTTTAAAAAATTTTTTCTGAGTTTCATCTCCCTTTTAGATACCTTCTCCTTCCAGAAGTTTGCAAACTTAATAACTAACTGAACGCATATTACATTAGGATAGCAATTAGAAGGCAGAAGTGCGATAGAGGTTCGGATGGGAGTTGATTGACTAGAGCTGTCAATTTTTCGAAAAGGTTTCGGCGCCATCTTACAAGTTAGCCAGTGTTTGCCAAAACACAGTACCTGACATAAAGACACAAAGGATCCCTTATATCGCGAAGAATACAATTTTCATAAAAATATCGGGAGTCCCATGTGAAGATCCTCGTCACGTCTTCCGCAAAGGAACAAGCAACTTTACAACAGCCATCGTAATGAAATCATCTGAGTGCTACGACATGAAAATTTGAATATCAAATAGTTTTTTCTGCAGAGAAGCATAATTGCGTAATATAAAATAGCTTTTTCTGCGATGAAGTAACGAGACGCGGTTAAGACGATGAATTTAAAAACGCGTTTGCCATTAATTTACAGGGTGCTATTTCAAGCGCTGTGATGCTATTACGTATTTTGTTACCAATGAGGTTATTGATTTTTATTACATAAATCTTACAATTATGATTGATGCTTCGTCCGTTTTTAAACTATGCGTATCAAGAGACTAGGCAGCTTTATGTCCCCTGGAGCCTCTGCAATTTTCCCTAACTCTACTTTGCTTCATCCGCTTCTCAGTACGAAGGAACTATATACTAAGACAACAGATTTAAAAATTGGGAGATCTACACAATTTCGAATAGTAGATGCTCCTGTGATAGTAGCAATCAGAAATTTAATTCGCCGGAAGAGAACATTAAAATGAAGTCATAACATATTATTAATGTAAGCTATTTGCAATTAAAAATTTTTTAAAAACTTGAAGAATTCAAATTAATAGTTTAATTTTAAAAATGAAATTAGCGTTCCTGAAAGTTAAACTAGGAAATACATTGAACTAAGATTGACTGCAAAGAATAACTTTGTCTAGGAAAACATTTCAAAACTTAGTTCATGCTATGTATTAAAGCCAGTAATGTAAGATTATTATGTAAAAAATATTTATATTATTGCGGCAATAAATTGCCTATTAATGTTTCCAAAATCTTCAATTTTTTTAAACATCTTCAAAAATTTTAAAACGTTTTATTAACTTTATCAAACTCTGTCATACTAAAATTCAAACAAATACTTAATTGAAAATAGAAAAAATTCGGAACAACGTGAGAAAAACCTAAATTCTGCTTAACGGTTTCGTGATGTTATTTCCGCGACATAGTTCAGTACTTACAGAGTTTAAGAAAAATCTACGCACGTATGTATTTAAGATTGAACTTCAAAAACTCTTTGTTTAAGTGAGCATACTAATCAAAAGTAAGATGCAGTACCCAATATCGAAAGTGAAACCTCTTTGTATGTATGTATGGGCAGTGGCGTAAATAAGGGTATGCAAGGAATGTCGTCGCATAGGGGGCCCTTAAATATCCTGCTAAGCTACATTTACATGTTTAAACTTAAAATACGGATTCTATTACATATATATAGAAGTTACATGTTTAAACTTAAAAGACGGTTTCTATTACATGCATATAGAAGTTTTAATTCATTTTCCTCTGATAAGTTCCGAACTGGAGGTTTAGTAAAAGAAGATTAATTATTATTTTTATATTTTTTATCTTGTATTTTTTCGCTTTTGCTTTTGCTTTTTATTTTTACAGTCTGTTCTACTATGTATTCTTATATTAATTTTGATATGGTTGAATTTTGTGTTAAACCTCTTTTTACAGGATTTCTAATATTAATATAATTGAGAGATAGCCTTGCTTTGACTCCAATTTATTTTTATCTTTAGCATCTTTAAGTATATTGTAAGGTTTATCCTAAGTTTATTAACAGTTATTTTAAGTTAGGATTCTTTCCTATTTATACTAATTTCAGTTTACAATTCCCTACCAGAATGTAATTTCAGAAACGCAGTGAATGCAAATGAGTAAGAGTACTATTTAAATCGATGTTTCGCCGACTTCGAAAGAGAGTCTTGACTAGCGCGCGTTTGCCTTTTGGCTACGTTCTCTCTGAGCTACTACACTCGGCCATACTTTAGGCCCTTGCTTGGCTTCGCCGATTTAATTAATATTTAGGGGCCAACTACTTAGAATTCTGATAGCTTCGGCTATACCTTTCAGATAGCTTTAGTTAAGCTTAGTTTAGTTTCATTTCATAATCATTTAAGTTCAAGCCCAAGTGGAGGCTTTGTGTGTACTCCGAGCAAGAGTTGATTGTATTTAATCTGAGAAATAAAGGGTAGTTAACCCTTCTTAAGTCTTACGTGTTTGTTCACACATTTAGCCGATAATTCGCTTGTTAGTGTTTGTGGGGTTCTAAGATAGAACAATGGAAAAACCCCAACAGTATATATATATAGAAAAACTAGTAGAAAGATCTGCGCGTAGTGCTGCAAAATTTATATCATCTAAT
The DNA here is from genome assembly GCA_000611955.2 of Stegodyphus mimosarum. Classification (NCBI taxonomy): domain Eukaryota; kingdom Metazoa; phylum Arthropoda; class Arachnida; order Araneae; family Eresidae; genus Stegodyphus; species Stegodyphus mimosarum. The sequence continues at coordinate 547,136 of KK114214.1, read as the reverse complement.
ATGGGAAATGAAATATATGAGAGAATTATTTAAGGATTGTAAGAACCATAATCCCCAACCTATTTCCATTTTTATGAACTTGCAAATTTTATAAAAATTTTTTAAACCCGTCGAGCTGCAGGATCGATCAATCAATCAATCGACTCGACAATCGAAAATCAATCGACTTGAATGGAGCTCGTTAACATCTAAAGAATGTTTCTATTTATATGGAAGATATAGGAAACAAGTTTGAAGACATTATGAAAGAAGATGAGTTATTGCAAATGAATGGAGCATAGAAACTAAATTTGAAAATAAAAGAAAAATAAAGACAAACAAATTTTTTGATGAGCTTTGTGAGGATAACCGGTTTGAAAATTCCGAAATGTCTTTTAAAGTAAGAGTTTTTTATGCTGCTCTCGACATTTTAAATACTCAGTTAAAGTACAGAATGACAAAAATCGCTATAATGTTTTCATTTTTGGAACCTAAAACTCTGTCATCACTAATAAATATGGAAACTATTAATAATGTTTCAAAAATACAGAAAACATATAAGGAAGACTCTATTAATGCACTGGAAGTACAGCTGTTATTATTAATAAATACTTTCAGAACAGAAATCCAAAATTTAAAATCCGTTAAGGATTTAGCTAAATTCGCAATGATAAAATATTATTACAGGTCAAGCAGTTATTCGGAAGTGCGCATTTTGCGAATATTGTCATTACCTGTAACCACAGCCACGAGTGAGAGGTCATTTTCAAAAGTGAAACTAATAAAAACATGTTTGAGAAACACTATGACACAACATCGGCTGTCAAACCTATCACTATTGAGCGTCGAAGCTGAGATGGCTAAGAAAATGGACGTCCAGGTATTGATAAATAAGTCTGCGGAAATGAAGGTTAGGAGGCGGACATTTTAATAAAGAAGGATTTTTGTCTTTATGATGAATTTTGGCCACCAGTGTAATAATTACACTTATTGAGAGGGAAAAAACACCATTATTCAAGAAGAGCAGTAAGGACTGAGGACAATTAAAAGGAAACAGGAAAAAAACTTTAGCATTCATATTTTTTAGAAAAATCATGTATCAAAAGGTCTTTTAAAAAGAAAAAAACACTTTACCATACATATTTTCTCCAAAGTTTGTATCTTCAAATAGTTTTCTTTATGAAGTTTATGAAAAATATGTTTTATATTTAACAAATGTATCATTTACATTATAAAAGTTATTTATTACTTGTATATTATTGCATAAGTCATGTTCGCAAGCTGAGTAAATCACAGAGTACTATATATTAATGTAATATCTTTTCTGTACTTTTATCACTTATCTTGTTTATCAGTTTATAACATAACCGGTTATTTATAAGTTTGCGAAATTAAGCGAAAAACTTGGATAGACGCAGATTTTATATAAAAATTAAAAACATATTAGTATGTAAAAGCTCTTGGATTTTATACAAAAATGTCCGCAAATCTAAGCTTTCTTCCTTTTCTTAATGCTATACTTTACGTCGATATGTTGCTTTTTTTTATATAGACTTATTCATTTATTACCAGTATGTATCTCAGTGAAAGGAGAGAAAAATCTGTCTCTCGCACTCCCAGGCACACACACTAAAAGTCTTAAATAATTGATTAAAATCATCTGACGTCAAATACCCAGGCCAAAGCAAATTTGTCTTTCACCAGTTGGTCAAGGGAAAATATTTTCCTTTTTATTTTTTCTTCATGTTACATTCCTTTCAAATGGTTACCAAAGCACGTGATTTTATTTTTTAGCAATTAATACAGATGTGATAAAAATCCTCATGAAAACACTGGCTCGTGGAATACTTGATTTTTTGAAAAACTTTTCATATTTTTTTAAATTTTTATTTTTAAACACATTAAATTTATTAAGAGAGCGGCCCAGGAAATTTTTTTGCATAGAGGCCCAAGAGTTCTAGTTACGTCACTATGTATGGGTGAGAAAATACGAATTATTGTATATTACACAGAAAGTAAAAGCAAGCGTTTGCATATAAGAATGGCGTTAAAAATTTCCAAGCTCAAATATTAAGTAATATTTCGGAATGGTGAAATAGTTGCATAACCGTTTGGAAGAAAAGAAAAGAAAGTACACACAACATGCATTATTTGATGTTGGAGATACTAAGGCAAGAACAGTCAAAGGAATTTTCGGAAATTTTGAAGGATAGTTCGGAAGGTTTGTAGATAAAAACTTCCTCTTCAGTAAACATTCATCTGTTTACCTTTCACCACATTTTAAATCCTGCCATTCGATTAAACAGAATTTAGTTTCTTTTTATTCCTTCGTTTACTGAATACTATAAATTTGCTCCTCTATATCGTCTCCTGATCAAAAATGAAAACACTTAAAAGCAGTTGCTGTTGGCAGAGACTTTCAAACTAGTATTTTTAACCAAGCGGTTAAAAAATTTTCGTCTCAATTCAACAAAAAGCATTCTCTCGTTTTAGGAAATTATACGATTTCTGTAGTTATTCTTTTCTTTCCATTGATTAGCTATAAACATGCATGTATTTTATAGAAGTTTAACTTTCATGTCTTTTTTTTTCCCTACCATTAACATTTGCAATTCCCTAAATGACGTCATGATCTCATTCGGATATAAACTCCTTGGGTGCATACAGTGTTCCTTGCCAACGTAGTTTAATGCATAGGTGAAACCAAGGCACCCTGAAGTCTTCACACTAAAGAACATGAAGCATGTTAGAGAAAACGAAACACATAAATCTTCCGTTGTCCAACATATTGGTAAAAAAATCATATTTTTAATTTTTCTGCAGTCATTCTTATTCAAGAAAGGGACGTTTCACATACATAAAATTCTTTCAGCTCTAATTAATGATTCAAATTCCAATATCTGTTTACCCTCAGCTTCTAAGGAAATTATTTGATAGTAGTTGTTTTCACGTTTTCATCAGTAGACTGCTCCAGTAGCTGTGATTCTTTTTTAATTAAAGTCCCTTGAATTTTTTCGCCCCATGTTATCAAATGAGCATAAGCTTCTCTTTTGTCATTTTTCCTCCTGCAGCTGAAGAAGGGGGTTATTTATTCAAACCTTCGAAACTAATCCTGAAAATTTATGAAAATTGTGCTGATTTTAGTTGCCATATTATCTCCAAGAATCCTTATTCAGCGTGCTTTTTAATAAAAAAAATTGAGAGACTGTTAAATGTTGACAGCTAGAGATAACATTTAGGATTAAGAATATCAAACTTTGTTTCGTGAATGAGTTTGTGACGAAAGAAGACCTAGCATTGACTGTATTAATGAGCACGCGGTTGCAGCCCAGTGTTACCATATTAGATCCTGGAGCACGTCAGTGGTGATCCCAGAACAGATTACAATGTGGATGTTACTATTGAAGAAATGTGGCTTTAAGGATATGTGCTGCAACAGACGAGAAAAAACTTCTCAGATTGCTACGGAGCTAGACATCTGTGTTGAAGAAACAGAAAAGTTCTTGATTGAAAAGTTAAGACTATTAAGGATCTGCGTACGATGAGTGCCTAGAATGTTGATGGCAAAAATGAAAAAAAGTCGGGTGAAATGTTCTCAAGAACTGCTGTCTGCAATGAATGCAAATAATAAATTTTATTTATGCCTAATGACAAGAAATGAAACATGGCTTCACCACTGTTACCCAGGATCTAAACTAGCCAGAACATGGTGTGAAAATACAGTAGTTCTCCTTGACTTCATAATTCAAACTCAGAAATCTGCCAGGAAAATTCTGAGTAGTCTTATAAGGTATTTCTCCCGTTTGTCTTAGTATGCCTTCGGGGTGTAATCACTCGGCGCGCATTCGAGAGGTCCGAGGTTCAAGTCCTGACGAGGCATTGCTCATTTTTCATGTCTCCTGCTTCGAAACAACCTAATATCTCTACTAACCTAATGCCTGAACTAAGAAAGGTGGTGGATGATGATTCTCCACCACCAAGATTTGGCGATTGGGTCCCCTAATCACCAGTCGCCCTTTAAAAGGCGGAGTATATAAGATATTTCCCCAGTCTCCCGCCCTTTTAGAATGTCTTTGTGGTGTAATGGTCAGCACACTTGGCGCGTATTCGTGAGGCCCAAGGTTCGAGTCCATGGCATTGCTCATTTTTCATGACTCCTACTTAAAATAAAGCGTCCTAATGTCTCTACATGACAGTGGATGATTCGGAGGACACCGTTTAGAAACGATTTGGAAGCTATAACAGAGTGTCTTTTCCTGCTAAATTCGATTTTTAACGAATCTCTTAGTTAAGAGTGTTAAGTCAGAAGCTATGAAAAAATTCTAAAGAAGCAATTTTGAATATTTATTTTGTACAATTGCGTTAGGATCAGAACTTACTGAGCATCCCCATACCTAAACCTTACTCATACGTACATATATTTACTTAGCGTTTACTGAGTGTACAGTTAACTTAATGCAAGTATTTTATATAGTTATTATCATCATTTGGTTTATTTTATTTATTTATTTAATTAAATTTCAGTTGTTGATTGAAATTTATATTTTATTTAACTTACCAATATTTTACTTATTTTTTTAAGTACTAAAAATTTACTTAAAAGTGAACTTTTGATACTAACTGTTTCTGAAGTATTTACGAATTTACATTCCTTTTTTAAGTTGTCCTTCTGTAGGATTATTTTAAGACTGCTATCTTAATTAGTACGGAGAGTGTCTTAAAAATCACTGCTTTTTGTTTGGCAAATACGCCAGGAACATATGATTATAACTTCAAAAAACTCAATTCTAGTGCGGCGAAGCTTCAGCTATTCATTGATTGAGCACTGAGTTTTATTCATTTGAATGTGAAGTCAAAAGATATTTTAATGTATGAAGTTTCATTACAATTAGATATTTTTTAGATGCATTGAAAAATATTTTAGACTGCATATAAAATGCAAAGAATTAAACGATACTTGACGAAGCAGAAGGATAGCGGAGAATATTACATGTTATAAGCTGTAGTATAAATGTAATAATTAAGAGTAAATAAACGAAATAAATAGATACTAAATGCGTAACCGATATTGACTTGTTGTGTATTTCATTCAGTTTGTGTTATTGTTAATTTAAATATATTTATGTAAAGTTAATTCATTTCAGTATCATTTTAAATTCAAATGAGTATTTCTGTTAGCCAATCTAACGATTTTTGATCCACTCTCAAAGAATTTCAAACCCCAGAACATAAATGGAATTTATGCAGACAGTCCCATTTATATGAGTAGGTACTCTCCTAAATTAAAGCTTGGAAACTTTCGTCTCCACCTACTCCCATTCTTGTGTAAGAGAATTCAGTGACAAATGACTGCAGATCCAGTTATACGTAAGCAGTCAGAAAATTTAAGAAATTAGCATATATGAAATATAAAGAGTTAAAATAAATAAAAAAAAAATTAAAAAATCTATTGTGCACCATCTCATTGGAAGAGGGGCAGAGCTCAATATACAGTCAACAAAATTCTGTGGACATTTCTGACCAAAAATTTTTAAGCAAATCTGGAACACAAAAAAAGTAGATTTAAAGCATATTTAAACTAGGTAAGTATGCTTTTGGCTATACATGTGCATCTCTATCCATCGTAAAAAGACAACAAAGTGGCTCATTCAGTCTAAAAGTACTGTTAACAATAAAATGAAAATCAGCTTTAAAAATAAATAAAACGAAATGAATTATTTGCAGCCATAAATACTTGAAACAGCATGGAAAATTAACATGCTTTTTGATTAACAAAACTAAAAATAACTGCACGTTATAATAGCGACTGAAATATATCTAACTAAGCCAGTGAATTGCTGTCTGCTGCAATACTTTAAAGGAGCCATTTTAACTGAGCATTACTCAGGAAAATTCTGGAAAGTCAGAGAAATAAAATACCGTCAAAGAAAGTAATGAAAATATGAATTTTTCTTGAAAGTCCGAGAAGTTACACACACGCACACACACACACAACAACAACAGCAACAAAGTTAGTGTTTTAAATAGTAAAAATTGCCTGTCGTCTGAAAACGAAAGCGAGTAAAGAGATATAAACTTCTCTTTTCTTGTACCATGTATTTTTACTCAGCCCATATCTTCAATAATATAATTCTCCTCTCAATCTGCTAATGAGCTCTTGTTTATTCTCTTTTTTAGAAATGTAATTCTGCTGTTAACCTTCTACTGAGAAAAATGCATTGCCTCTCAAAAATTAATAATGAAATTTAAAAATTACTATATTGCGTAGCCGTACGTTATAATGAATTACTACATCAATTATATTTTTTGTTTCAGAGTCACCACTGTTTTCCAGATTCGATATTTCTTATTGTAAACTTTATTACTCATATTTTGAATGCCTCAGATACGTATTTTCTGCATATATTTCTTTATTCGCTTCAAATAATGAGTGAGCCAATCATATTTTTAACATATGTTAAATTAATTCCGTGTAATTTTTTTATACATATAAAAGTATTAGACTACTGATATTTAGTTTGGAAACTACTTCATTATGCCTGTTCTGTTTGATCATGGAAAATCAGAAAAACTCAGAAAACTTAATAGTTGAATTTTACTGCGAAACCGGTGAAAAAAATAACAAATAGGACATGATGTAAAAAGATGAATAAATCCAAAATTTGATATCATCTAAATTGAAAGCATCGATTTAAAGCGAGGAAAGACAGGTAGATATTCAACAAAAAATAGTTGAAAGAAACCGAAAGAGCTACAAGCACAATGACCGCTACGCAAGGTATGTTATCGTTAAGAAATGCTCAAATCCGACAATCTACAAATGAACGATGCCAACATTATTCCTTTGTTACTGTAAACTAAGCTAATCTTTAATGAATTGTAACATAAGAGTTGAAAAAATATATAGCTTGAATGGTAATCCCCTTTTTACTGCTTCTGTATTATGTAGTGAGTTGAAATGCCTCGCTAGTAAAATTTGCCACACTTATTAGTGCACCAGCTAAGAGTGGTAATATGCAATCAAATTACCATAAACTATTATAAGATTAAGGAGAAGTTTATTAAGAGTTAGCACAAAAGGAAACGAGCTTCGTTACCTCAAAGAAAAATAATCTGATGTGTACACCACATGATGTCCTTGTACGGAATATTAAATTATACATATTTTTTCCTGCATTTCATTTAAACATATTTCCCCGAATTTCATTACAGATATGTTTCTCATTCAATTAATTCAGTTCTCACTTCGCGAGAAGGCAAAAAAGGCATAAAAAACTCAAAATATCTATATTAAAAATTGAAAGATATAAAAAAATATAAAACACCAAATACGGTTAAAACAATTAAAAATATAATTTTTGCAATAAAATTACAGTTTCTACGCAAAAACAAGCAATTCGGCCAGGAGGACAAGAAGACAGATTTTTCGGTTCACAAAACTGAAAGTTTACTTTCGTTCTCACTCGGCAAAAAGACACTGAAGGCTTAGAAACTGACTCAATTTGTTGTGGACGCTATGCTGAGTCAATGTATGGGATAATTTAATAACTTAAATGATAATGCCAGAATGGATTAAGCAAAATTTAATTTGCAATAATAAAAGAAGACGGTTCTTTATTGTTGCGAAACATAGTTTCTCTAGATTTGCAACAAATCCACTGTTCTGCCAAGTTTCAAATGTAAGCAAATATGGCTGCTAAGAAAAATTAGGCTTAGCCGCACTTAAAAAACTTTTAAATTGCTGATAATTCTACAACTATAACATGCAGGTTATCTAAAGGCATAAAAACCTTAATCGGAAGATAAAAACAACATAATTCAATTATTTTTAAAGCAAAAAAATGCACAATTTACCAACATATAAGAATAAAAATACTGAGCAAACGGAGCCGAGTATGTATATATACTTTTAGTGCAGCCGATTGTAACCAAACAGGGAGGTGCACAGCTACATATTATAGCAGTCCTTATATACAAAATTTCAACGTTCTGGAGCTACTCATTTTTGAGTTATGTGAGATACGTGCATACATAGGTGCATAAGTACGTATTTACAGACACAATGAAAAAAAAATCTCTTATAAATTCATTTTAAATCAGTTTTATAATTCGTTTTATCAGTTTTATAATTTTATAACTCGTTAATATTTCTTTATTCCGCCCTTACGTATGTAAGGTTTTAGTTAAACTAACCAAGTTTTATTTTAATTTAAATCTGTCTATCTCCTCTCTGTTTCAACTTCCTGTCAGAAGAAGCGCGCGTTTTCAGCTTATGCTAATTTTGAAGTACAGCCAAGTACTATTTAAGCCAGAGGTAGAAACCTCTTAGGGTGAGAGAGCTTAGTCTCAGACCACGGCCACTCTGCTCAACGTTCGCCTGACCAGCTAGCAGTTTAAATTTATAAGCCATAGTGCTTACTACGTGATTGCATTGTAAAACAATTTGAAGTGCGCTAGTATTAGTATATCTTGCTACGCACCCTTTCAGGTAGAGGCCAACCTCCGCGAATTGCTCTGCGAAGCAAAGTTTGATTTAATTTCTATTTTAGGTTTAGCATTTAATTTACTTGATTGTTAAGTTCGACCCAAGTGCGGTCTTTTACTTTCTGTATCTCTCCTGAGTTGGGAAGTGTGTAATTAATAGTGATTTAATAAAAGAGGATTTCAAATCCCTTCACGTGCAGTTACTATCCAGCCCAGCAGTACATCAGAACAAAGCTTACATTTCATCAGCTCACTGTTCCAGTTCAGGACTTAAAACTTGAGGATAAGAACCCGATTACAGACTGTACTTATGTTTCCAAAAATGATACACAGAACACTAAGTCCTGATACGTACAGATGTCACGCAAAAGCATCGAACGCTAACGATCGCTAACGAATTGCATTCGATAGCTGTCAAAATGGATATTTTCGCTGAAATATGGTACCCGGAATTTCTCGTGATTACAATACTTCCTTTACTTCGTACAAGGAAGTAATAATTCCTTCTTCCGGCTTACATAGGATTTTGGAATATAAAACTTGCCCTTTGTTAGTGAAAGAAGCAAAGTATGTTGATTTCAAAAATAGTTTAAAGATTTCTAAATAAAGCAAAATCCTCTAAAGAAGTTATTTGTAGCAAATATGTAATTGTTTGTAATAAAAATCTTATAAATATTGTGTATTAAATATAAGGATATGAGGATATGGGCCACTTGAACGTGGTCGACAATCAAAAATATTATTTCTAATTTAAGTTTTTATCCCATTCATATGGCTTATAGCCTTTTCACAAGTAATTTTCCACTGACTCTGTATATTAAATGTCTGGAGAGGGATCAAATTATACCAAATTGTCATTCTGCAAATACTTCTGTATTTTGTGCTTTAATGGCTGTTGAAAAAAATGAAAGCAATGACCAATAGAAACTTTCTTGACTTGACCTGTTGTATACTTCACTCATTAGGTGTGATTTAAATATATTTAATGTTAATTCATTTCAAAATAATTTTTAATGCAAACAGAACATTTCTTTACCTAATCTAGCGATTTTTGATCCATTCTCAAGGAATTTCAGACCCCAGAACATAATTGGAATTTATGCAGACAGTCCCCTTTATATGAGAAGGTACTCTCCTACCTTAAAGCTGGGAAACTTTCATCTCCGCCTACACCCATTCGCATCCCAGCGAATAAGAAGTTAGGAATTGATTAAAATGTAGAGAGATCTGCAACCATCCGAAGCGGCTTCACAATCTCTTCGAAATTATTCCTCCATTGGAAAAGAAGGCTGAGACGGGAGAAGAGGTGTATGTGTGACGGGTGGAATAAAAGAACTTTTCTTCTACGAAAACTTCTTTTTCTACAGTCGCGGGGATTGAGAGAAAAATGAGTTTTCTTTCGCTTCTTTTTTGTTGCCTTTCCTTTAACAAAAACATTCAACACTTCTTTCATCTTTACTATGAGATTTTTTCCCTCTATTTTGATTCAGTCAGCGCTTTTTTTTCTTTCTTTTATTTATTCGAAAGGCGTTAATTTTTCATCATTAAGCTTCAAATCCCCAGTCGATAGCTGAGAGAACCTCAGCGAAATGATTTTCGCTACATTGCATTCTGAAAAGAATGAAACTGGAGAAGAGGGGGGGGGGTACTCTTTAAAAGCTGTTTCGCACACGATTCTTTTAATAGGTAAGTAAAAATGCTTTGTTTTGAAAGTAAAGAACAATGTGTATAAGTTCCATTTTATCACTATCTTATTCGACTTCGAATAAGCTGAAAGCTTTGCATGTTTTGGGATGAAATAAATATTCGACAAGCATTGCTAAGGAGCAGTAAATTACTTTGTTTCATTAGAATTCCGTAACTGATATAAATAATTTTAAAATGGGTGGAGATGCTTTTCAGGTTTTCTGAATTTGGTTTCAGGAAATCACTGAAACATTAGCATGAAGTCTGTACTTACAAGGAATGTCTTTTAACTTTGAACTCTCAATACTTACATCAGTCTGCTAATAAATATAGATAGATAATAAGAACAAATGTAAAAGACAATATTAATTGATTGAACCTAAAAATAAAATAATTTTGATACCTTTGCTGGCGTTAGCCAGAATTATTTTTAGCTTTTTCGGGCACCCCAGATGATCTCCGGGTTGGGTTTACCACATACATCAAACCTTAGGGAACTTTCCAGTTGGAAAGACCTATAAATGAACTTAGTAAAATAGAGACCCTGTCTCAGGAATGTAAGGATTGCAGTAGAAGCAAGTGCATAGAGTAATCCTACGTGCTAGAAAAGACAAATCAGGAGTAATTCATGGTCAGCGAGGTGTATATTGGGAATCAAATGTTAACGTCCGGATATGCCAGTAACCATTTCGGACCTGGGAGAAGCTACGATGTGTAACTCTAATCGAAATGAATAAATAAAATAATCCAGGAAACGAGACTTTATAACACAAACAGAACATATTAAACTTAACAATTAGGTAGCGTAATGATGTAATGCAGAAGAAATAAAAAGAGTGGTGAGCCACAGCTCCGTGCGACCTATATTAAAACCAGTTCTGGATTTTTCTGTAACAGTACTAACACAGCCATAAAAATGTGGCTGTTTGTAATAACTACAAGCAGCTTAGCTATGCAGCGTGGAATAAATACAGAGGCTGTTCGCACATTTTTTAGACGATGTATATTGTATTCACAAAACTAAATCACATAAAATTCTTGTGTTTTAAATGTTCTATTTGACATCCGTTATTCTGAACTATCTTTTGACACCGCAATTTCCAGGATAATAATGCCTTTTGAAGTGTCAGAAGAGGAATTCTATCCCATTCCTACCGAACAGCTTTCCAGAGTCCTGTTAGGGTTTTGGGACAACATTTGGATAATGCAGTTTTTAAAAGTCCGAAAGCACAAAAATCCATAGGTGACACATCGGGAGATTTAGTAGAGATATCAGTGAAGGGTATGGCCTTGATGCCAGTTTTTTGTTCCATTTCTTTTAGGAAATTTACAGTGGATTTTGATGTGTGACTGTTAGCTTTGTCCCGATGGAGTCTCACAGATGGATGGCACTGTGGGTAAAGCGATGGTATTTCGTTCAGAAAAATGGGCGATAAAATATGTTCCTGATAGCATTTGGAGTTGATCTTGACATTTTTATGCACTCTTTTTATTTTTAACTTGCCACTATAAGAAAAACCAGCAACAATCATGAATCCCTTAGAAAAACGTTCTTTCGATTCTTTGAACCGTGTACTTAAATTTTTTTCTTTCCTTTTATGATAATAAATGGCTCTTTTTTGTTACAATCATTTAAATACACGCATGCTTCATCTATTGTGACAATTGTTTTCCATTTTTCTTTGGATAAGTGTTTCTCATATAGAACTCTGCAGCGTGTCCTGCGTTGAGCGATAGGCTTTGGAAGAAGACGATGCACATTGCGTTTTTCCGCTTTCTTAAAATCAACGTTTATCATTTTGTTTACAGTGGACACCGAGCATTTTAATGATTTTGCAACTGTCTTTTTAATAAGGTGATTTTCTTTTAACATCAAACAACGTACCTTTGCAATAGTAGAAGATCTCCGTTTTTTCCTTGGATACTTGTTTGGAATTTTTGCCCCACTTGAGGCTAAAATTTGACGTTTTTTCCTTTCTTGTTGATGATTGCCTATCGACGCTTTAGATATCACAAAACCATGACTCTCACATCGTTTTTGGATAAAGGAGTATGCATATTTCTCTTCGGAAAGAGCGTCAACTTCGAACCACTGCTTTGTTAAATTCGCCATTGTGAATAAAAACAAAAATTTCAAGCCACAGACAATAATTTTGACTTTTAAAAAGCATAGTACAATTGCAATTACTTCTTTTGCAGCAAATGATTTTTTATTACCGCTTACCAAAATCGTCTAAAAAATGTGTGAACAGCCTCTGTATTTTGCACAGAAAAACACATGCGCTGCTCCTAAGCAGAACTCCACTCAGTTAACTTCCATGCGACACTTTGGTTTGATGTACCAGATAACGATACTTAATAGAGCTCAGCTATTGACGATTTTACCAAAATTTGCAGATGCTTTTTCCGAGTCCGCAAATAATAGCTTCTCAAAATAAAAATACTAAGTATTATCAGCAAATATATGACAAATTTTAATCTCTGTGTATCTATTCATTGATGAGTTGCTTTTATTTATTTTATACCTATAGCTTGGGTACGCCATACATTTTTCAGTTAGTGTTTGCTCACATTTTTAGAACAGTTCAAACAAGGAAAGTGTATTTCTATGTATAAGCTGAGAATTTTTAACAGACATTTTTCAGCTGAAGTTTGTGGGATGTTATCGTCTACACTTATATAGTGGAAGTTTGTGACGCCGAGTTCAAAATGATTCATAAATTATTTGATTGCACGTCCTAATTTACGTTAATTAAAATTCTCAGTGTTGGTACCTGACTTGGAAATTTCTAATAATTTTCGGAAATATATTTAATTCCAGAGAATGGCATCGTTCTCCATTTAACCATTAATATTATTGTTATCAACCCTACAAGAAACACCATCTTCGCTTCCGGCTACAGCACTACTTATGAGAATTGTATTCTGCTCATAAAAGTGAGAGTGCAGCTGTTAGGGAAAATTCTTGTATTTCTTGAGATTGGTAATTACAACTGGAAACCAAAGAAAAATTCGTTTCGCTTTCGCCAAGTGCAAAATGATGTACATGCTCAAAGGTAGAAAAAATTGAGGAAAAGGAAATCATGGCGCCAGAAGTGCCTGTTCATTCTGCAATGCTTACATCCATATTTCTCGAATGTAAGAAGAAGATGAATTGACATTTCGATACCTTTACCTAAGTTTGACGACTAATAAATAATTTGCTTTTTTGGAGACATACATACTTATATGTATTTATAGGGCGCTTTAAAATTCAGCTTCTGTATGGTTTTTCACTTTCGGTTGAATTTCCGCAGCAAATGACGTTTTTTACTGACAAATTTTTTACCGAATTATATAAGAATCGGCTTACATTGGGAAATTAACGATACTTTTTCTTCAACACGAATTAACCTATTGAGACCCCCAAAATTGCAAAAAACCTAGCATAAATAAAGTTAGCTATTAAATCGATCTAAATAAAAAAAATTAAATATATATAAAGAAAATGTGACCTTTTCTATAACCAAATCTCGTTGTCTTATTTGAAAAAGTTCATTATGCTGAGAATTAATTCTAGGTGAGAATTCTTAGTTGACTAGTGATTTTGTTCGATCTTCTTTTAGAAACACCGCATTCTGAGAATAAGTACATAAGACGACTACATCTGTTTATTTATAAATGTAGAAGATATTGATACCATCTCTGATACTCGAAAATTGTTGATTTATAAGCTGACTGTAATATGCTTACTTTTGTTAAAAAGTAAAAATCCTTTGTTATTTTTGAAACAGTAAATTAACAATGATAAAAATATCCAATTAAATTTTAAGGTGATAAATTTATAGATGATATCTGTTTCATGCCGTTTCCCAGACAGCAATCTAAAACTTTCAAACTGCGCATCATTATAATATGAAAAAAAATTACCTATCGTATCTAATTGAGTTTCAGTTTTAAACCGTCAGCTTCACAGAGGCACGGGAAGAAAATAAACTGATTTTTTGCCTCTAAAATATAATTATTCCCCATTAACAGAATCTAGTTAAAACTCAAGGGTTATTTAAGACTACAACTGATAGGGCAATATGAACAGCATCGCCTATCCTTCTATGCCAAGTTATTTAATTTCAAAATCCTGAATTTGAATGCGAAAAATTTAATAAAAGTAATAATTATTGTTTTAAGTTCTACTCTTCACTTCAGATTTTCAGGAAATTAAATTCTTTTATTATTTTAGACAATAACAAAAACAGACTGGGGAATATGGGACCCAATCGCCAAACCTGGTAGTGGAGAATCATCATCCACTACCCTTTTAATTCGGGCGCCAGTGTAGAATCATTAGGTTATTTGGAAACAGGAGGTGTGAAAAATGAGCAACGCCGAGACTCGAACCACGGCCCTCTCGAATACGCGTGAACGTGCTGACCACTACACCACGAAGACATGAGAAGAAGGTGGGAGAAATACCTTATAACTTTAGAAAATTATATAATAAAAAATCCTCGAAAGAAAAACGTAGTGTTTAAGTTTTGCACAATGTTTTTTGTTTTGGGCCATGTCGGAGAAGATCTATTTAAAAGGACTAAAAGTCTTTTTAAATTTTTTGTACTTTATTTTATTCCATTATTTATTTGTATTGCTTAAAAATGTTTAATTGCCTTAAATTATTTTCATTAATTTAATTTATTTTCCATTACTTTTGATTTATAATTATCCAGACAGGATTCAGAAATGTTATTCGATTGCTACTTGAAGAAGACCAAAGAATTTTTAGCTATTTGCGTTACTGCATTATTTTATTATATTATTTATGTTATGTTACAATATTGAATTGTTTTGTTTTTGTTCCAGTCTTGTGAATTTTTTTCTTCTTTAGACTGTTAACTATCAGAATTTTGATTTAACTATTTAATTATTATATCTTGAATAGTTAACAAATTTAGCAGCCTATTGCAGTAATTTACAATCTTAATTTTAAATTTAGTGAAAGTCGTAAAAATTATTTGTAGTAGCCTATCAATTTTCCTGAAATACACTGTAATATGTGTGACAAAGAAAATTGAAATAATTTGGTAATATAAACTTAATGTCAAATAATAAATAATTAAATATACATATGTTATACATTTATAAGACTACTTAATAAAGTGACACGGTTTTAAATTTTAGAATCTCTCTCTGTAGCAGCTTATGAAAAATTTTATTTAGCATTAAAAAATGTTTCTACAATATTGCACGAAATAACGTACACTGATTTGGATAACATTTATCTCAAAATTATTTTTAGAAAGAAATGTTGGACATTATTTTGTCAGTTTTTAGTCAGATTCATTCGTGATTTTAATTAAATTCCTTGCTTACATGCATGTTATACTTTTCATGCCATATTTCTATGAAAATCTCTTGACGTAAGTAACATCTCATTGACAAAAAAGTGAATATATATACAGTATAAATCTTGTCAGAAACAATTTTTCTGTCGTCTTTGAAGTTTCAGTGAAGGCAGTGCAAGTTATATGAAAGAAGCAGTATCAGTTGGATTTCCCTCAACTGCATATCGACAAAATTCAGAGGCATAAATTGTCTCTTTTTTACTGTATTAGCACTAAAGCAATCAAACAAGAAAGCAAGTTCAGTAGCGTCACATTTCATGGTCTAATTTAAAAATTATACTTGCCTATTTCAGAAACGTAAAGCGAAACAAAATGTTTTGACTTTTGCTTAAAAAATGTGATTGAAGAGATGCTTCTTGTTTTTATAGTAAAATTATTTCTATATGTTCAGCAGTCCAAAACATAGCTTTTCGAGGCATGATCTGTAAAGAATTTAATGAATGCTGCGTATAAAATCTTGAGCTCTTTTAAAGGTACATGCGAAAATGCAAAGGAAAGCTAGAAACTACATATGAATTTTATGATCCAAAATTGAGAAAAAGATAGATGTCAATAATTTGGTAAGGCTTTCTTTTTCGTTTTCTTTTAATTCTTCAGAAAAATTAGAGAAATAAGTTAGATGAAAATTAATTTTTACTGTAGTATATCAACAAAATTTAGAACAATCTCATGTTGAAGAAAACTTATTGTAGTTGTTTCAAGATGAATTTAAACACGATAACATGCATTCTTTTATTTCTTCACATTTACAAAGATCAGCTTATTCACGAATTCTTTAGATTATTTATGAATGCTTGAATGAGAAAGTATAATTTTATTATTTGAAATCACGTGACTGGAGTAAGTAAGTAAGTCTTCGCCTACTTGTCGAATATATTCCCTGCATTCTACCGCATAAAAATTTTAATTTTTAAATTAAGAAGGCATCAACTTGATCAAACTCCCTTAAAGGCATTCACATTATAATACTTTATTACATCCCGTATAATGAAATTAGTAGCGCTATTTTCAGTTTTTTGAAATATGCTTTGAATGTTCACTAAAAAATGGTTACGTATTGAACACTTGGTCAATCAAATTGTTTTTCGTTTACTAGCCCGCTTACCAGAAAGTCTTAATTTCTAAAGTACTGTCAGAACGAACAAGGTAGGCTAAATACGCATCCTGAATGCATATTTCTATCTATTTAGAAGTCTAGCCAGGTTTATCAACAGGGACCCAAATGGTTTTTGCATCATAAAATTAGAAATAAACTGAAGAAAGCAAGTTATGTGATAAAAGTATAAATACAGAGATATTTACAAGAGGTATTAAAGTAAGACAAGCTTACATGACAAAGAAAAAAATGCCAAAAGATATGCATAGTTTGTAGAACTTAACGAATCGAGAATAAATACATTTTTATTTTCGACAATAAACTTCAAACCATGATTTACCCTTTGAATAAAGGAATATCTCACTAAGAATCTGTGGTGCCAAGGAAGACTTTCCAGCAATTCAGTACCCATAAATTTCACTAAATCCTTCCCTGTCAAAATGCTTATGTTTATTAACTAACAGAGTATTCACCCGATACACGTCAAGGATTTAAATCATTTCCTCCACGGTAACGTCAAGCAGCCCCGTCAACCGGGAGTTTCCGACTGTTGATAGGCATTCATTACTCTTCGGTGGCAGCGATGCGGCCGGGACCGAAGTCCCCTCAGTGTCCCTGGTCTCCAGTTTTCTGACGAAGCCGTGTTCCCTAATGGGCAGTCCGTGTACCACCGCCGTAGACTGTCAACGGGCGAGGACCTGCCGGGAAGATCCCTCGGGAGCCCATCGTCCGTCTGGCGGACCCTTTGACACAAATCCCCTTTCTTCTTCTCCCTCCTCTTCCTTGAATCTCATTCGTTTAGAGAAAAGGGGGGTGAGAAAAAAAAAAGAATTATATTACATAGCTTTTTAGAGCCTTTTGATTCATATACTTGAAACCTGAAAGTACTAATGGAGAACGTGTGTTTTTACGGTTAAAGAGGCGCTTACTTGGGTTCAGGAGTAATAAACTACATGATAGGGTTGATGTTATAAAAAAAAAAGCCTTCTTTATTCGGTTTCGTTTTTAAGGTTTTATTTTTTAAGGCTAAGCAATGGTTAAGGGAAATTCATTGGTTATTCTAAAGCTGCTGAAATGGAAGTTTTTGAAATCTTCAATTTGCTTATTTTTTTTTTGTATTGATTTCTTGCAGAATGCTGAAATATGCTATTATTTCTGGACAGCTTATAGGTCAACAAATGTATTTTAGGTTCGTAAAATTATTTTTAAAAATAAGTCTGGATTTTACACATAATTTAGATTTTTAAAAATGAACTATGCATATTCCCTAAAATATAGGTTTCGATGAAACTAATCAAAAACATGTCTCTTATCTACATACACAAGCAATATTTATATTAGTAAGTGATTACTCCTTAGCCTAAGTAGAGAAGTTAAGTGTCAGGAATGTTTTTTATATTTTAATAGAATTGAACGTTTATAAAATTTATTAAGTGCCCACCAGCGCCCGAGCGGTAAAGACGCTGAACACTGGTAGTTCGGTCCGAGGTTCGAATCCCGCGAACGGGCTGGCTGCATGGGCGTTTTCGTGGTTTTCCCCATGTGTAACGTGTATACGAGCCAGTTTCCCTTAGAAAGTCTTCCACGAAGGCATCCCTCCCTTTAGGCAGATAGCCCTCGTGTGCTTTGTCATAATTGAATAACCTAACCTAACCTATTAAGTACCTTTTCCCTCCTTTCATGTCTTCGTGGTAAGATTGGAAGCATACTAGATGTGTATTCGAGAAGTTCAGAGTCCCAACGAGGGTACTGTATATTTTTTCGCATCTCCTGCTTCAAAAAAATCTAATGACTCTAGAAATTTATTAATTAAATTCAATATATAACATTAAAAGCAACATTTTGAAATTAATCATAATCTGGCATTTAAATAAATTATTAAAAAACAAACATACTCTTCGAAGCAATTTTTTTTAACATCGATAAGCAACCACTTTAATTTATACATGGAAAGGTAAAATAAAGTTAAAACTATGTATGCTGGAGTGTTGATCGAGAATGGTAATAACAGATAATAACACATATAACAGATTTGCCATTCTGGAGAAATTTCTATGGGAAAATGTCTCATATTCCCATCCATTTTACAGAAGAAAATTTCGAAAATACAATGCAGTCAATCCATCCGCGGTGGTTTAGTGCCGAATGAGCCCGTTCCCAAAATAGACCTTAGTAGTTAAATTTCCATCTGAGCATTAAAAGGAAGGATTCAGTAATTTTATTCCCATCTGAGAGCGATCGGAAAATATCCCCTCATTTCATCTGTAACACAGTCTGCGTTTCTACACTCCTTCCATAAATAACAGAAAGTAACATCGTTGCTTTCAACAGCAAAAAACTTATTTTTATCGTGATTATCTTGTTGGGATACGAAAACAATATTGCATAAATAATTTGGTTTTAGTTTCGTTGTGCGTTATTTTAGTGAAAGCTTTTATCCTCATTTTACTCGTTTCCATCATTTTCATTTGCCGCGTATATCGACGGAATGGCTGTTAATCCTTCTCAACATTTTCTAACAGATCAAACTGTAACACATCATTTTGCTTTTCTGTACTTCAGTTTTCGCTTCATCCCTTGTGCAAACGTGACTTTTCTGGTCAATGTTCCATTAGAATATATCCATTGCAATTGTTCGATCGGCAAACTCAATCCCTATTTCCCTGTTTATATCTATGCTTCAATTTAAACAATCTGTGATCATAAACTAAGGCTTTTCGTCCATTCTGAGTTTCAATATATTACATTTTTCTAAGTCCTTGTTAAACGAACTCTGAACCTAACCAATATAGTATGATTCCGCAAGCTAACAAAAGAAAACAGAAGGATAATGGCAACTGGTCTTTAAGAAAAGCGAAGATAAGCCAATGATTTGAGGATAAAGTGGAACGGAGCGTAAAGTATCATAAATTCATCATTGTTTATTTTCATATGAGGAGTTGTAAAACGATGGCTAATTTGGAAATAATGGTCAAAAGCTATTTTTAATTTGCGCCAAATCGGAAATAAAATCGTCAAGGCTCCTTTGGGACAACGCTGTTCTGGAACATCACCGTTCGTGGTACTGAGATCTACCAGCGTTCAGTGGTCTAAATTCTGATGGGTTAGTTTAGAAAGTATATACAACACATATATATTAGTAATTAAAAAAGTTTGGTAGAAGTAATGATGTAGTACATGAGGCGGTGGATGACATACTACCAGGATTACAGGATTATAGCAAGCTTTAGAAAGAGAAGATCGTTAGATGGGCATCAGATTGTGAATGACTGAATTATTTTCTACTCAGAGGGACATGGTATTTCTTCATTGCTACTAGTTTAATAAAAATATCGGTTTGTTTCTAGTTAGATAAAAAAAATTACTTGCACTTTTGCTGTTATGTAAATATATGCAGCATAAAGAATTATTTTTGAAATGACGCATTTCGAGAAGATTTATTATTAAAATACAGCTATTTTTAGGATAGCGGGGCAAGCGAAGCGAGGCAAATAGATTTCGTCAATATTTTGAAAAAAAAAGTAGATGGAACGAAAGAACGAAATTCGAAAGAAGACCTAAGGGGCTATTTCAGATTATACTTAAGAGACTTAAGAGACTATTCCAAATAGTTAGAATTTTTTCTTACATTTTAAATATGTCCATATGAAATTTTAAAATTAAAGTATGTCCAGAAATTCACTATATTACTACTATTATGTTAGATATATCTAAAAGGTAACAAGTCTTAAAATTAAAGTAAAGCACACGAGAGTTAAGACCTGCCTAAGGAAGGGAAGCTTTCGTTGGGAGGGCTTTCAAAGGGAAAAGTGATAACTTGTGTTTACATTATATTTGCAGAAATTACGAAAACGCCATGCAGTTATCCCATTTACTAAGATCTGAATCTCAGTTCGAAGTAACAGTGTTCAGCAATCTTGTCTGCTTAAATATTACACTATTATTTCTAAAGTCACAATGTGCTAAAGTCATATTATACATTAAATGGTGTGAATGGGGAGCTTCAAATGTTTTAACAGCAAATTCTTTTAGATTTTTACTTAATATTATTAGAGAACCTGTGAAGTATGCTTAACAACGCTTGGTGCACATGATTATAAGAAGTCAGAAATATATTTAAATAAAGGCATTAATATAACTTCCTCAGATCATTAGGTATAATTAAAAAAATATTAAAAACTGATTGTCTTTGATGTTTGTGGAGCAATGTAAATTTAAATTATGTTTCCGAATCTGAATAAAATGAAAAACTGTATACTCAGTAACAACTCAATTCTGACATAAAAACTAACTTTTAATTTTATTTATTTAATTTGTTTAAACTTTTGTTTTTCTCATTTATTCTAACTTTATTATTTATTTATTTTTTTCTTGGATGAAACTTGTTATATTCTTTTCGTTATTACAATTCGATTACTTATTTTTTATTTAATCTAAAAACTCATGAAATTTTATAAACTTTCAAAACGCAGATTTTAAATATGCCCCATTTATTCTTCCTTCAGATTAATACTTTCTTTCTTTGTTTTTGTCAGATTATTTTTTCTTCTTTCTCGCGAAAGAGGAAAAGTCTTCGTCTTTTTCCTCTTTCGCTATTAAAATAATTTTTCTTTCTTCAACTTGATTTAAGTATTTTATCTTTTTTCTTACTATATTAAATAAAGACTAGATTTTCTCATACAATTTGATTAAAAAGCTTAATTTATCTAAGCTCAAAGTCAATAAATTTTCTGGTTTCTAAACATTGAAGGATAATAATAAATGTAATACAATTGTACGTTATGTTACTTATATATCATTATAGTAGGCATAAATTGCTTACGTGTAGTATAACGCAGATCCCTAATTTTGATAACCACAAGTTACTTAAAGCCACTACTTTAATATACTTAACAGAAAAGTTTGAAAGTTAATAAATGTCTTAATTTATTAAATTAGTACGCACTAGAATATAACTAAAGAGTACCTCTCTACAGGGACACAAGGTCATCAAGGTATTGTAGTCTTACTTATATAGTATACTCTTTAGGTATACATTTCCGGTTTAAAAGAAATATGAAACGAGCAAAAACAGTTCGAATACAATCGAGCACTAAAATTTAATGAATTCATTATTAGGTACATAAGCTCTAAATTTATTTTCCAGACATTTCTTTTAATAAATTCATTTACTGATATCTTGAAAAATTCACCTGCCGGAATATAGCATTCTCTTGAAGAAGATAAAAATAGGAAAATCCGTCCTTTCTCTCGTGGTAGTTAAGGAAACTGTAGTTTTTAATCTGCTTTACTCCAGTTTGGAATGCAATGTCTTTAATAGAAAAACTTGCTATTGTCTTTAACTAATTAAGATTAATTAGGTCTGCTGCACTTGTGATTTAATTAGCTTTTTAAGTATTAACTACGCATATAGCTGTTAACATCGCAAAATAAACAAAACCTTTTGAATATACTAAATTACGTATTCTTTAACCTCTTTAGCTAACAAATTTAATTATTTCGAAGCAAACTTTTATTTACTCCGATAATTCTCGATGTGTAAAGAAGCTAAATGGTAAAATAGAAATAACAGAGTTCTCTTTTTACACTATGTTTACGATAACAACCTGTCAAATCATCAGAAATATGCATTTTTTCTAATAATTTTTTTCAATACTTGCACAGAGTGGCTTTAAAAATGCTATTGGTATAGGGCAAAGTTAACATCTTTAAACACAACAGATGTGTCTGATTTTAAGATTTCATTTAATTAGTAAGAAAGCACTATATTTTTCGTCCCAAAGTCCTACGTTAACACTTCAATTATTTTTTTATAATCTTAATTTATATTGATAAATAATTCTTCATTTAGTTCTCTTACATTTAGTTTTTGGCGTAATTAAGGTTTTTAAAGCGTTTCGTATAACTAAAGACTACCGTGTATGTAGGAAGTTATAACAAAAATATGTCTCATTTATGTAGGGATACGTATCATCATTCATGTTAATATTCAATGTCAACCAATTTGTTTCACATTTTGAAATTAAAAATAATTTGAAGTAAGGAGCAATTCTCTATTCAAGGGAATAAAAAAATCTATATCATCTAATTTCTCTAATTACGTTCTCTTTTTGCTACTAGTTATTTTTTTTCCTTTTTTCACTTAATTTTGCTGACGTCATGATTGATTTTTGTTGTCATTTCACCAAAAATAAATATTACATATTCTAAGTTTCTTGACAGAGAAACTTTGGCACTTATTAAATATTATTTATTATTCTAATACTTATTTGCATCATCTCTCTAATCAATAATTTTTTCGTAGTAAAAGCATATTTGCCCTACATTTTAATAGATTTGACTTTATTTTTTGATGGATCTAATCCCATTTAATTTCATTTTAGACACTAGACTTTTTTCGCTTAAATATTTCTTATTTCTTCATTTTGATTGATACAATAAAACCGAATAATTAATTTAATTTAAGGATTTATGCCATTTCTTAATTTTTTATTGATTATTTGGTAGTAGCAGTAATAAATATACTAATGTTCTTAAATTAACTTTGGGGTTAATTTGTTTTGTTAATTTTATTAATGTATTGAATTTTACTAATTAGCTTAATTGATCTTAAGCATTTTTCAACACATCAATGAAATGGCAGTATCAAAAATTTTAGTTGCTCGCTCATTTTTTCAAATTACGACTTGTCAAATGACCAAAAATTTGCCTTCATTTCAGTTAACTTTTTCGATAGTTAAAAAAGAAAAAAATAACTTTTTGTTCTGTTTAAATGCATTGTAAGTGATATTGACTATTTATGCTTATTTTCACACATTTGCAGATGTAGGAATAATTTTATTTATTTGACTGGAGACGTTCTGTAAGATACTCTGAACAGTTTCTTTCGTGCAATTTCTTTAATAAACGTAAGAAATTATAAGCTGATTTTGTTTTAACTATAAACATATAAATTTGAAGCTTGTGAAAGAACTAGTTATTAGTTAAAGTTATTAGTAATACTACATAATAATTTTTTGTGCTAGGAGTCTTATGAAAAATTAATATTATTTCAAGAATTCCGGAGGGAAAAAAATTTATAACGCTGTTTTAAAATTTAGCTAATCAATTAAAATTTTACGTTACACAATCCCCTTTTTCTTCCCAACTTTCGAAACGCATCGCTGCAAGACATATACAAATTAAGAACATAAATAGGTAAATCTTATAATAAAACCTCCCTTATATTGATACCCATTACAAAGCGAGAAATTATATATGTACATTACGACATATACATTGTAAAAAGAAAATCACAGCGTACTTGTAGCTCGGAGGTAGGGAGTAAGAGGAGAGGTCGTAGCTGGTTTTCCCCATTCGCTGCTTTGAAGCAGTGGCGATCCCTTCGTGGAGGCCAAAACATTCAGTGACTTACCATTAAGATCAATGGCTTTTGACATGATCGGATGTAAACATTTTGTAATTACGTCGTAAATATACGCATAAATGTATATAGTGTCTTTTTCTGCAATATTTCAGCAGAGTCCTAAGTATGTGGAAAGAATACATTTAAAACAACATTTCATTCTGAACGGAATTAAATGCTATACTTCTTCCAGAACAATTTGCTCAGAACAGTTTAATTTGAATGAAATATTTCACAAGTTTTTGCTAATTAGATCAGAAAAAAATTGTAAGGTAAATTCGATTTTATTAGGTTAAGTATTACAGAAATTAAGATCAAAGTTTATTGTATTATTAATATTAAAATTACACGTTATTTCTTTTCTATTTATAGAGCTTCTTCCTAAAATACATTCTCAAATATGAAATTATTTTTTAGCGTCTGAGGTATCTTTTAAATTGAAATTCTGAGTCAATTTATAATTAATGTTCTGCTCGGTTCATTTAAAATAAAAGCACCTTTTACTTTAATTGTGAAATATGTTAAATATTGGTGCTGATTTCCACGTGCTTAAATTTCTATAAATATTTCTTAAAGGGAATTAAGAAAAGGATTCTTTTTTTAATATTATTTAAAACTTGTAACTGAGTTATTATAAAATATAAGAAAATAATTTTTTTAATACTTATCAAACTTTTTTTACCCTTAATTTCAACAATAAGTATTCCAAAAACTCTTCTTTACTAGCTCTTTAAGTACGCATAGTTAATTGTGTAATCTAACTACGATTGCAATTAAATTGTAAGCATAATTGTAAATTTATTGTGTAATTTAATTACATGAAATCTGATTACAATTATAGTGTAACTGCAATCACATTGCGGTCATAATTACAAAGTAATTGTATAATCTACTTGCAATTACAATGTAATTGTGATTGTAAATGCAGTAGATAATAACAATAACTTAATTAGCAAAGTAATTGCACCTGATAATTTCAGTTACATAACTTAAAGGAAAACTTATCATAATTGAAAATTACAGAAAAAAAATTGTATATCCGAAATAGTTCATTATTTTGGATACAGAGTTGTTAAATAATAGAAAGGGAAATTCGCAATTAATGCAAAGGGAACGCGTAGAAAACTATTAGTATATTCCATCTGGATTCCTCCTATTTAATTTCTGCATGTACTGAAGCTTGCAATAGTCACATAAATTATTAACTAAACCCTTGTTAAATACTACACATATTTTCAGAAACTAAGTAAAAGAAATATAGCTAAAGCTGAATGTATTTACAGGACTAATTTCAGCTGTTTCGGATAGTACTTGTGGGGTTCCAGTTCAGTGTGAGGAACCTTGTACACCGATAAGCAACGAATAATCGTTTTAGTGTGTGAACAGAGACGTAAGACTCAAGAAGGGTTAATAACCCTTTATTTCTCAAAATAAAGATCAACATAGTCGGCTCCTATCTCAGAGCGTACAGCAAAACCTCCACTTGGACTTGAATTCAAATTAATAAGAATTAAAACTTAACTAATGCTTAACTCTTTGAAATCCAAACCCTTCACTAACTTGTATCCTTAAAATATCGAAACGCCCGAAATACTTTTCCAATTTCACAGCAATTTCCTTCCCTCCCCGTCCATTAACGTAGAAATAGGTGTGAAAATTTCGAATGACATCCTTTATACTTTCTAACAAAGATTCCATTAGCCTTTGACCCGTTCTTTATAAACTTATTCTGAAGCTCTTAAACTGAAATCAGAGAATCAACAACGAAATTTCATGTGCAACCTAAAGATGAGAAACTGCAATTAAACCTCTTAGAATAAGCTGTCTGCAGTAAACTGATACAATGCATATGGAGAAACTGCACCTGCTACTGCATACCTTAGGGGGAGGGAAGAAAAGAAGATAGCAATCTCGGCCGTTTTGGAGCGGTTGTAGTCGTCTCAATGAAGGGCCGTGAGGAGCGCTTTGGTCGTCAAAGAGTTAACTAAAAGATATAGCTGAAGCTATCAGGATTCTAAGTAGTTGGCCCCTAAATCTTAATTAAGTAGGCGAAGCTATCAAGGGCCTGAAGTACGGTCAAGAGTAATAATAGCTTAGAGAGAGACGCAGCCCAAAGGCAAACGCACGCTAGTCAGAAACTTTGGCTTTCTCACGAAGTCAATGAAACATCGACTTGAAAACTACTCTTACTCATTTGCTTTAAATGCGTTTTTGAATGTACTTTCTGGTAGGAAATTGTAAGCTAAAGCTAGAAGAGATAGAAAAGGTGCATAAACTTGAGATAACTGTTATAAAATTAGGATAAATCTTACAAACTAAGTACACAACTTCGTTAAATAAATATGTATCGCCGACAGCTACGTGGATTTGTATCATTTGATCAAGAGAAAACGAACAAAAACTGTAGGTCTATGGAAATTAATGCCTTTATAAAGGATCTGCTAAGGGAACTGTTCTTTTTTTACATTATACAGGAAATAAATCATGAAAACTTCTTTTAGTCTCTCCAATTGAATTCGATTTTTCTAACTCAGCAAGTAGAAACATGACTCTAATCGATAATCGCCTTGCTTAATTGCCTTGTATACTAAAATTTTCAATAAGGGTATTGCTTACGAATAAGTTCATTATTAAATACAAGACATATTTTCAATAAATAGTTAAAACAGTTTGTTTACTTACAAGTGATTACATCTACAATCTATTTTCCAGATGTTCAGGTAAAATAAAGTGTTCGTAGATGACTTTTCTTCTTTGTTTGTTCTAGCAGGAGGTTAGGTTACTTTGATTACGGTAAAGCACACAAAGGCTATCTGCCAACGAGAGAGATACTTTTGCAAAGGACTATCTAAGGGAAAACGTCTGGTGTTCATACTACAGTGGGTAAAACCATGAAAAGACCTATCCAGCCGAAATTTAAACTAGTGTTTAACTAATAATGCTAGCGATCTTACCGTTCAGCCGCTGGTGGACGTCGAATGCAAAAAGTTGCCTTATATTCCATGTGAGATCCTCCTGCATAATTATTGAATGAAATTTAACTTGCAATGATAGTATTAACTATGAAATAAGGCTTTATTAAAAAATATATAAATTATAAATTTATAATTATAATTTAAATGCATATATCTCCCGTAACTAGATTTCACAGTTTCAGATAGAAATAAACAAGCGTAACATTATTAAAAAGAAGTGTCGGAAGACGACAGTTGCCAGCAAAAAAAAAATAGAATTATTTACTATCCGAGATTATATTCCATAGTTATTGACCGAATTTCAATTTGCAGTAATGATATTAACTATCAAATAAGCCTTTATTAAATATAACCCGCATTTTCAATAAATAGTTAAAACAATATTTTTACAACTGGATACACCTGCCCGAGCTTTTTATGCCCGAATCATGTTTTACAAATAATTACTTTACCACCTTTTTCAATAAATAGTTCAAACAAATTATTTTTACAAGTGGATACTCCTGTCCGAACTAGTTTTCATAGATTCAGGTAGAAATAAACAAGCATAATGTTTAATGAAAAATTATTAATAGAAATTTATGCGTTAGTTAACACAAATTACAATATTTGACAGTTGATTATTCGCAAATTATTGAAATTATAACGAAATTATAACGAATGTAAACTGGAAAATGAAGGAAAAACTAAGTCAGCTCTTGTGGGAAAATGTTTTCTTTAATATGGCGTATGGTCACCTCGAATATATATATATATACCTCACATCTTGATTTCATAGGCTTTACCAAAGGGCTCATCAAGTCTTTAGGAATTTCATATCGCGCTTCGAAAAGTGTACTTTTCAGCTCCTGGAGGGTCCGAGGAGGAATTTTGTGTTATGAAATCCCCCCCCTGAATTGGATCCACTCTCAATTGGGTTCAGATCGAATGAGTAAGGTTGCAGGGTGATGTCTTCTGTTTGCAAATACTCTGACACCACATATGCTCGAGAAGCTGAGTTTTGTCCTCCATTAGCAAAAGCTCTGGGCCAACAGCACCCCTAAACAGTCTAAATTGGGGTTCCAATACCTCGTTCACATATCTCTGAGCGGCTACGAAACCTCCTTGAAAGACATGCAGCTCGGTGCAGCTATTTTTCATGATTCCTCCCCAAACCATTAAGCCGCGGTCGCAGAAACTGGATATTTCACGAAGAAGGGAAGTCAAGTTGCGTGTTCTTGTCGCTCATCAGATTAAAACACGTCTAAAATCACTGTTCGTTCCTTTCGCTCATCAGATTAAAACACGTCTAAAATCACTGTTCGTTCCTTTCGCTCATCAGATTAAAACACGTCTAAAATCCCTGTTCGTTCCTTTCGCTCATCAGATTAAAACACGTCTAAAATCACTGTTCATACTATATTTGGGCTTGTCAGTGAACAATACTCGGATTCGGTCGTCTTGGCTCCACTAATCAAGATGATGGCACAGTTTAAATGGGCCGTTCTGGAAGCTGGAGTGAGTGTTACACAAACCATTGATTTTCTCGCATACAGTCCAACCTCGATAAACATTCGTGCAGCAGTAGAACGACTAATTCAAGTTTCTGTGGAGGCCTGAAGGTTTAAAACCAAATCTTTTGTTGTCGCTTCGAGGTTTCTTCGATCCAACAATGACAGAAAACGGTCTTCTGGTGCAGTTGTTGAACTTGAACAGACTATCTGTTAACTGATCCAGTGCTTGAAAAAATGGCTCCAAACTATTGATATGACACTTTGAGGGATATTCAAATCCTGGGCAACCTCCATTTGTGTTTGAGTCCCTCTAACAATTATTCGCCATTTTTCACTTAAATGAAGCCTTTGAGTCATAACTGCTAAATACTGATCACTCTTAGAAACCATATTCACTTTAAACAATACTACAAACCGGAATTCCAACATGCGTCCATTGCGCACCACTTTGTCAATCACCGAATTTGCATATTTCCGGCGCTAATGTATTCGCAGAAGTGCAATTTTGCGTTCAATTTTATTTAATAAACATAAATAATTGCAACATTGGGTACTGGTTGCAACATTAACTTAGGAAGCATTTTTTTCTCATTATCCTTTAATGTTAAAGGCCAAAGTATGAGTTAATTTTTATTTCATTCAGCGTGGCAAAACAGTGAGGATATCTTCGTGGAGAACTTTCTAAGGACTTTCTTCGTGGAGGACTTTCTTGTTTATATTTATGGCATGAAAACCACAAAGATACATAAACATCTAGATTATTCGTGGAAATTTGAAGCCGAATCAATCTACCAGTATTTAAAAAACAGTCGAAACTGTACGATTGCTGCTAAACCAAAGAGCTATTTGATTTTGCAGTTACAGTTTAATTCTTAATGCCATTACATTATAACTGCAATTATAGCTGCATTAATCATAGTTTTAATAATCAAATAACTACAATGAATCACCAACTTTGTACAGTCAGTAAAAGATAGCTGAAGTTTTATAGAAAAATATAAGATTTTATGATTTGAGGAATGAATGTTCTTCGAAATTATTCTAAGAGAGTGCACATGAAAGTTTTATTAAGATCTTATATTTCTCATAGTTGCAGTACTTCCTAAAAACTGCTTCTAAGTTATTTACCTTTCATATCGTTTATCAGTTTCAGAGGCATGATTGTATGTGCAAATAGGTGTTTTCCAAGGATAATATTTTATATCATAAGTAAAAATAATGCTCCTCCCTCAAACTGTAATAAACCGCAAGTATTAACAAATTTCACTGTAATTACAGTTAATTATAACTGCGGCTATAATTTTATTGTAGTTAGTTGTAATTATAAATTTTTGCAGTTACAACTAATGTTGTAATTTTACAATTTATAATACAATTACACTGTGATTGAATTCAATTACAATTACAATTAATTCAATCACAACTGCAATTCAAATTACATTATGAACGTACGATTTTAATACTATTATATTGTAATTGAATACATTGCAATTACAATAATTGAAGGATTTCAAATTACAGTTATACAGTTACTTCAGCGTAACTGAAGGATTTCAAATTACAGTTACAATATATATCAACTAATCTAGTGCTTAAAAAAGTGGCTCTAAATTATTAATATGACACTTTGACATTAATTAGTCATTGCAATTACATTGTAGTTCCATTGCAATTGTAATGAAAATTGCGTTGTAATTACAATGCAATTGTAATTACAATTACTTGTATTTACTCGTTTTTTTATTGCAATTACTTGTATTAACTTGTTCTTTTATTACAATTATTTGTATTTACAACTGCAATGAAATTATCAATCAGTTACAATGTAATTGAATTGTGCTCGGCTCTGCTCATAATCCCTCAAAACATGTATGATTTCCTAGACTAAGACATTCATTCTCTCGTTACCCTGGAAACCTGTATGCGCTTTATGCGCTTTGACCCATGAGAATCCATCAGAAAACCTCTATGCGTTTTAACCCATGAGAAAACAATATCACTGAAGTCTTTTGACTTTGCACATAAAAAGTCAATGTCACCGAAGGCTTGATTATAATTATCTGGGTAGGAGAGAGCCTGAAGCATAGAAATATTATTAGAGTGTATAAAAATTGTCCTGTCCCCTCTTCAAGTTTCTGTCCATCCATCGCATGACTCTCGTGACATGAAATATGGCCTGTACTTCAGACTGGAATACTGAATTATACATTTACAATTTAATTGCTCTATTATTTATTTCTACACCATAAAAGTAGACAACAAAAGCGGCCCTTGTGCTTTCTCCCAACCCAGAATCGCTCGTGTCAAATTCATGGATCTCTGGGAGACAGACGTCTTAACGAAGGGGGGACTGATATTTTGTGCAAGAGATGAATAAAGTCTGCATTAAATGTCTTGAAGGCAGCTCTTGTTGAAGAGTCATCAGGATTTTTTTGAAGCAGGAATCGTGAAAGATGAGCAATGCTATCGCCGAGACTCGAACCACGGACCTCTCGAATACGCACCGAATGTGCTTAACCATTGCACCACGAAGTCATGCTAAGAAGGCGGGAGAAATACCTTTCATGATTTCTGCTTCAAAAAAATCCTAATGACTTTTTAACTTTTAGTTTAAAGGTATTAACTGTAATTAATACCTTTAAACTAACATTAATTACAGTTCCATTGCTCCTTATCACATAAGTTCTTCAGAGAAAATCTCACATGTAGTCAAATGGAAAATTATGGTTGGAGCTATATCTTTAGAACCGGTAAAGGGATGAATATGGCCGATATAGTCTCATTCTGTTTCTTATATGACAAAATAATGGTGTCTTTTTCAGTTCTTCGAAAAAGCTTTAAATTAATATTTTTAATTATTATCATATCGTCTTTTCTTCCATCAAAGTACAGACCACGTAGTGATTCCTCAGTAGATAGATTCGGCAAATCATTTATATTATTTTCCTCTTCTTATTTTGTATTTATCAACGATGCGAGATTTGTCCGAATCAGTTATTACATACATTGCGACATAAATATTTATAATACACACAACATTTACAATTACACAATACAGTTACATAATATTTGATAATTATAGTCATCCTTTTAAAAAGGTTTGTAACAAAACATACAAAATATTGTTATTTTACAATTTTTTTTAAAGATCTTTCTGCAAACAGTAAATAGTTTGCAATTACAGGTTTTGAACTTTTTTCGTACAGCTCATGTCGCAAATTTCGCATGAGGATCAATAGTGTTTCAATAGCAGCAACTATAAGAAATTGACAAAAAGCATCAGAATTTCAGCACTTTTTAAAAAGTGCGATGCGCAAGAAACAGATGTAATTTAACTTATTTATTTTATTTTATTTTTCATTTTGCTTAACTAGGGGATAGGCAACTTTTCCGGGGTATACAGATAAAAAAAATTTTAAAAAAAATCATCATCACACCTTAAATATATATGCATTTTTTAGAATACTAGATTTCATTATTATGTTAACCAAACTTTACTGTCTAAACATTATACTGTATGTCACTGCTTTAAAATTCGCAAATCTCTTTGGAGAGTCAAGATTATCGTTGTTTGTCAGTTGTGGGGACACATTCGTATATTAGTTAATTACTTTGAATTTATGCAATGCAGTTCTGTTAATATACCTTTAAAAAATTATAAAAAAGGGAAAAAGAAAGTTGTTTTCCATTAGCGTGACCTATTTCGGAGAGGGTGGAAAAAAACTTAGAATATGAGGAAAATTTACATAAATAGAATTATTAATTACACTATTAATTCCAGTCTTTGTAGATTATTAACTTGTCTTTAAAGTATTTTTGCTTATTAAGCACTTTAAAGTTATACTTATGCACTTTTATAACTTTCGCCACATAATATATAAAAAGAGATATTTCTTTATTGCTTAGATCGGTGAAAACCACTTTGTATAGATTGACTAGAATGTGTTTGTATCCAAATCAATCCTAAATTCTTGGAATTTTCTTCAAATTTTATGAACTTTCAGTTTAAAATCAATTTTTTTTGCGTTACAGGCTTATAGGTTTATTAATTTAGGCTTTAAAGTATGGTTGCGAAATTTAAAATGCTTTATTCAAAAATAACTGTTTTCTACAGATATTGTAAAAAAAAAAATTAGACTGCAAAGTGATGTCAGTAAACAATATAGGCTTAAAGCATTAAGGAAAGTTTTAAGAAGATTTAAGGAGATTTAAAATGTTTTTAAATGTTAAAAAGTCGAAAATGATGAACAAAAATGAAGATTTTTAATTTGTGAGATTTGTAGATTGCGTTAAAAATTATTTTACCTTTAAATTTTTGTTCATTTTTACGGTTAACAAGACAGTTAAGTAGCACGTTCAGAAAGTATAATATTTCATGCATAAATATGTGAAAATGATAAGAAAGGAAGAAAATATTTGAGATTAATATAAATAAAAATTCATTTCTAAACCATCATTTGCTTAAAACCTTATTGTTGGTTGAATGGCCGTTTAGTGCTGTGTATTTTCTGTAAAACTGAAGGCCATCAAGTTTAAGTGTTACAGTTTAAATTTAAATTGAAGGTTTGCGGCTCAAATTTTAAATCTTATTTGCAATTTCGAAAATGTTATTGATTGTACATCAAGTCAAAATACTGCCTCTTCCCCGATGTTAAAAAATGGCACATCCCAAAAAAAGGAAAGTAAAGCGAAGCTTTAAAACAACAAATGTGAGCTAAACATAAAAGTAAAATGGAATTTAATTCTTCGGTAAGAAGTAAAGCGAAGGAAGTTCGTGCAGTAAGAAATAAAATCGGCGTTGGAAATTAACTTATGGAGTTAAACCTATTTTTCAAAAGCTAAGTTAATTTTCAAAAGGGAGTAAATTCGCCTTAAAACTGATATCGGATATTGACACTTTTTGCTTCGCCTTAAGTAACTCTTTTAAATGCCGCCAACAAGATAGTGATTTATAGTGCATTTCTATGTGATTAGCAACCTATAATTCATCATTTACTTCTGATCCTTTGAATCTGGGTCATTAGGATAGATAACGCTGGAAATCTTCATAGCATAGTTCAAATTACTTTAATGGTGATGTTCTAAGAAGAAAGAGTAAATTAAAGAAAGTCTGGACAAAAGGAAGGATCATTGTATGTTGTCCTTCCTATCAGTGCCAAAGATTTAACAAAGAACAAATTTCTTATCTCTACCTAAATATTTTGTTGTCGGCAAAGTCTTTGAGCACAGTACGTGTTTTCCCTGGTCACACCTAAGGTCATTAGGGGTCATATTTTTCGGTATTTTCTGCGTTTACCTAAGTATTCTAAAAAAATAACTTATCTTTAATGGATCATTAAGAAGTTAGTAGACAGAAGCCTCAAATATGTGGAATCGCTGCTTTATTTAAAACATCAGTTTTATTTGTTGTTACATCAGTTGTTAATTTTACTATGAAATTACACTTAATAATTTTACACCAAAAGTTTATTTCATCTGAACGCTACAAATAAAATTTATGTTTACATATAATAAGAAAACATTATGCCAAACGTATATTTAATAGCGATATTGAGACAATTTTTATATATTTCAGCCAATGTATAAATTATGAATTGAAAACAACGAAAAAGGGCAAAACACTGAATACAATGCGGACATGAAAAAAGTTATTTTTTAAGGAGTCGGGTATCTTTAGCATACGAAAACATGCCCAAAATTTTAACACTGTAAAGATGAAATCTTTGTAACTATAAGGGTTATAATCGGAAAATTTTGTACACATATTTCGATATCCTTTATACTACATTTGCTACCTTTACTTTATGTTTCAGATATTAAAGTATTTCAAGTAAAATAAAAAAGTAATACCTTCTTCGTCACTGACATGTAATTGTAATACATATTACGGGCAGCATTATGAATAAACAGATCATTATTTTTTATCACTGGATCACTGGACATAACAACTTTGACTAATTTCGCTGAGAAAGATCTTTAACTTTCATATAATAAAAGCCCATTTTATATAATGCCGTTGACTGAATGGTTTAAAGACAACGTAGGTGCTTCCCAATAACTTTTATCTTTATTACGTTTTTTATAATATATTTACATAATGAATTACAATTTATTTAATTGGTATTTTAAAAGCTATTGCACCATCAGTGGTATGTTCAGTTACATAATTGCTGAACAATTAATTTTCTGGATTTTTTTTTGTTCTGTCTTTTTTAATTACTCTAACTAACATTCTTCTGCTCCATGTACAACTTATGTATGTAAGAAATGCATTCTACATGAACAAGTGATCTCAATATTTAATACCGAATATCTAATTAAATAAATACTCATTTAATTTTTTTTAATTTCCCATATCCTTCAGTTTTTTAAATAAAATTTACTTCAAGCTACTTTATGAAACTGAAACATTAATTATTATATTTTTCGTAACAGGTGAGAAAAGAAATTCTTTTGCATCTATTTAATAAAATTTATGGTTTATCTAGTAGGAATTTATAGTTTAACTAGTAGGTAATATTTGAAAGATTAATACCGTTAGTGTAATTAAAAGCTAATTCAAGTTACATAAATTATTTATTCGGTCATAGGATGATAGCTTGAGTGTCGCTTCTCAAGAAAATTTGACAACTTTTCCTTCATTTTTCCAAATGAATATAAAAGACATTTGAACCATTTGCATAATTGTCCCAGTATTTTTAAAAGAATCTGAA
The DNA here is from genome assembly GCA_000611955.2 of Stegodyphus mimosarum. Taxonomy (NCBI): domain Eukaryota; kingdom Metazoa; phylum Arthropoda; class Arachnida; order Araneae; family Eresidae; genus Stegodyphus; species Stegodyphus mimosarum. The sequence goes on along the minus strand of KK114214.1, from coordinate 511,927 downwards.
ATTCTGAAGAAAAAATTGCTATTAACTCTATGAACAACTTTTCGAGCAAGAAATACATGAAGATGAATAAATGAACCAGTTTTATAAGTAATGAATACGAAAACTAAATAAATAACTATTTCAACTCCCTTTTCGTACTTTAATTTCGCATTTCTTTTCTTTTCTTTTTCTTTTTTTTTTGATAGTTAAAACATTAAATTTATTTTAAAGTAAATTATTAAGCTGTATTAATTATAATAATTCTTGCAGCAGATAAAAAACTAATTCTGCTGCATAACAGTTGGGTAATTAATATTAAAATTACAATGTAGAATTTTGTGTTTAACACACGGTTCTTACCATTATATTGATAAAGTTATTTTAATTAAAACATTTTTTATCAACTGTAATTTTCTTTTGTAAATCATACATAAACACAAATAACAGGGAATTCCTAGAAGCGTACAACTGATGATTCGAGAAAAAAGTAACACATTTACTTCAGAGAATCATGGTCTTTTTTTTGGGGGGGGGTAAAATATTTACCATATTAATTCTGTTCTCCTAGCATGAGAAATTAATTTCCTTTAAAGAAATATTTAATATTTTTTTTTTCTTGTCAAGAAATTTTATGCCATTTTGTGACTACAGACAATGTTTTGCTCTTCATAATTTATTTAACGGGTTACTATTTTAAAAAGATATATTAACGGTATTCTTGTTTTAAAGTTTTCCCTTCCTTATTTTTCAATCTCCACGTCAAAAAAATTTCCACTTTTCGGTCTGCGTTGACATATTTTCTGTGTTTTTATTTTGTATATAACATACTTGTTGGAAGAAGTGAAGTAAAATAATATTCTCTTGCGGTTTAATCATTTATTTTTGCTTGTCTGGAGTTTGAAGTAAACATGTTCTCTTTTAAAATTACTTTGTTTTGGGCTCTTTAGCTTCCGTTTAAATTAAAATTCGTTGTTTCTATGTTTCATTTTTACACTCACTTAGTATACGATATTTTTGGAACGCAGGAGCTGGCATTCGCATGTCAACAATTTGAATAGCATATGATTAATATTTTGATGTGCTTGGTGCATATAGTGAACCGACACTAATTCCAATATAATATTTTGTATGCTAATCTCTAAAAAGATTGTAATTATTTCAAATTTTCCATTTCATCTGAACGCCACTAGGCAAAAGAAAGTTCACGAATATACACTTTTTTTTGTGTGTGTGTGAACTCTAACTTTATTTTAAAGTTAACGAATATGCACATTAATTTTTTTTGTTTGTGTGTGTGTGAATTCTAATTTTATTTAGTCCAAAGGGGAATTTGCCCAGGACTTTTAATTTCGTTTTAGCATTTGCGTCGAGTCACTATGATCGCTGATTCACTTTTCAAATTGTTACCACCAAATATTAGAGCCCTGTATTATATTTAAAGCAATTAAATAATGAAGAATCCGCATAAATGTATGTATGTTTCTCGCATTGTGATAAAACGACGGTACCTAGAGCCATCAAATTTTGAATATTGAACGTTATCACCCGAATATGAGCATCTGGAAGCCCAAATTTCAAATTCGGAATTCATTTTATTATCTATTTCCCATTTTGTAAAACTTTAACGAAATCTTTATTAACAAACTCAATGATTTCAAAGCGAGTAATGGCAACACTGTACGGGGAAAAAAATTGTCTCCAGCGCCCGAGACTGTGTATCGAAAATTCTAAAGATATGCTCATTTTAAAATTATTTTGCGATATTGTTGTTGAACTGAATTTTATGGTTTAAGTGCGAATAACATGATATTTAATAGTATAAAGGTAACACACAAAACGTTAAAAAACGCCCTTTGGGCATAATGTAAAATCTGAAAGCTTTCAGATTTTTTTTAGTTATTTATTTTTTGTTTATTTTGTTTTGCTTTGGAGTTCTGACATATTGAATAGTAAGAAATCTTAGAAAAATGATTTAATTTAGAAAAATATAGTGGGAAGTGGATCAGAATTAAACCTGCATTAGTTGAAAGTGTATCTTCAATAAAAATAAAATGAATATTTACATATGATAGGAAAACATAATGCGCACATATATTTAATAAGGATATTGAAATACTTTTTATGTATTTCAACCAATACATAAATTATGAATTAAAAACAACGAAAAAGGCAAAGCACTGAATACAATGCAGAAATTTAAGAAAGTGATTTTTAAAGAATCAGGTATCTTTAGCGTATCAAAATATGTCCAAAATTTTAATACTGTAAAGCTGAAATCTTTATAACTATATGGGTTATGATAGGAAAATGTTATACACGTATTTGGATATCCTTTGTGTTGCACTGGTATTGCACGAAGTATAACCACGAGGCTTACAAAAGTGAATTATACCACTGACAAAATAAACAAATGTACAATAGCACTGTAAAAATTATTGAAAAACAATAGATAACATTTAAAAAAAAACTGAAAGCTTTCAGATTTTACATTACGCCCAAAGGGGCGTTTTTTTATCGTCTTGTGTGTTACCTTTATTTATTAAATATCATGTTCTTCACACTTAATCCATTAAATTCAATTCAACAGCAATATCGCAGAATAATTTTAAAATGAGCGCAACTTAAGAATTTACAGTCTCGCGCGCTGGAGATAAAAATGTTTTCTTTTCGTACAGCGTTGCTTTGAAATCGTTGAGTTTCTTAATCAAAAATTCTTTAATGTCTGACAAAATATGAAATAAATAATAGAAGAAATTCCAAATTAGGACTTCGGTGCAGGATTACGTTATTCAAAGTTTGATGGTTTTAGGTACCGTTATTTTATCACAATACGAGAAACATACGTACATTTATGCAGATTCTTTATTATTTAACTTCTTTAAATATGATTCCGGGCTGTAATATTTGGTGGCAACAGTATGAAAAGTGGTACAACGCAGAAAGTGAATCGACGCAAAATGCTAAAACGAAATTAATAGCTCTTCTGGGTTAATAAAATAAAAAAGAAGGAAAGAAAATAAGTAAAAGAAAAACAAAATGAAATGAAAAGTAATAAATGCACGTTACGCCAAAAAAAGCATCTTGTTATCAATGAGAGCTTCACAAAAACGAAATTACTTCCCTGAAATTTTCATACTGTATGTATTACTGTTCCTTTTGCTGTATCGCTCATAAGGCAAAGCAAACGCATGCTACCAATCTAAGGAATTAAAGAAAAAAAGGAAGCAGAATCCTGTGAGATTTATTATGCTTAGATTCTCTCAAAAATAAAAATTTAAAGGACTTTTTCGATTTAAGGATCTAAAGCTGTTAATAGGGCTGAACAATCTGGCTAACTTCCTGTAACTTTTATTGAGAGTACCCTGTCAGAAGAAGTTATTAAAAGTTACATTTCGTTCAAATTAAATTGATATTCTTTTGAAAATTTAAAAAATTAAGAACTAAAAATTTCAAAAGCAGTACAGTTATATATCTTTCTATCGAAGACAAGCTTCTATGATAAATATCTTAGAAGTTTTAGAATATTCTAGAAGCTGCAGATTAGAAGTTTTAGAACTTTCTAGACGTTAGGATAATCCAGAAATGCGAGGAACGACACTGATATATGAACGCTTCCCAGCTATGACATGTGAATTGTTCATGATTGTTCAATCTGCATGACATATATTCATGCAGATTCTTCATTATTTAATCTCTTTTAAGTGAAAGACGATTCTGATGACAAGCTTTGAAATTTATTATGTAACAAAACGTATGAGGTGCCTTTGTCTTTCAAAACAAAGTTCGTTTGGACAAACTGCCTGTGCATCTAAAATATCTTTGGCATCAATCTTCACTGCTAAAAATGTCTAAGAGTTTATCCTTTCAATTTGAAACAAATTTAAGCTATTATAAAAATAGATTATTAAGCTATTATAAAAAATGTATTATTAAGCTATTAAAAAAGTATATTATAGAAAGATTAGCTAAACTCCATAAGGCAAAGTTCACCAGCATACATGATAAGACTATAGAACGCTGATGATAGTTTGGTTCAGATTCACATCTTGGCGAATGGGTTAGCTACATCGGAATTTTCGTAGTTTTCCTCATGTGTAACATAAATTTGAACCATTTTCTCGTAAAAAGTCCTTCTCGAATACATCCCTCTCATTAAACAAGTGCCTTCGTATGTTTTCCCGTAACAAAACCGTAATTCCCGTAATTCAGATCCGTGAGGCAGAATGTGAACATTTCATTCCTTTTCCGCAACTGCTTGGTTATTTGGTAATTTACTGATATTATTCTTACCGAATGCAAAGTAAGTTTAATTCGAAAGGCCATAAATTTTTAGAACGCGCTTTATCAAATACTTTATGTATCTGGAATACATATGAAAATGCAAAATTTAAGTAAGTAAATTAGCTATGAATTTATGAAATAGACAAGGAGTTAAGGATTTAAACTGCTTCTTGGTTGAATCATAAAAACATTATTTATTTATGAACTTCATGAATACAATAAAAAAGTTAAATATTGTCTAGCACTTTGTTACTCAGTCCCGCAAGGAATTTTGTATATAGAGAATAGGCTAGTCTCGAATGCATGTTCTTAAGTACTTCGAATATCACCTACGTTCCGAGAAACGCTTCGAATACTACACAGAAAGAACTGCTTTTCAAACCTCGATGTCATTTTAATAACAAAAGCAAATACTGCACTTCTTTCTCACTCATTATAAAAATGTCGCGGCGAAGTACAAACTAACCTTATCGAAATCATGGTACATGGCTACGTTTTTATGAAAAGATGTTTTCCTTATTCTAGGATTCGTAATAGTCTTGTGAATTATCTTGCGTTCTTGTGTTTGCATCTAATTTATCTACATTCATTGCATATTACACTATAAGAAATTTATGTGGAAATAAGACCATTGTATTGTTTTCTAATGAAGCAGATGGATTATTTTTCGGCGAAATTGCTATCATATCCTGTATGGGAACTACATATGAAGTGATCTTAATGTTAACCAGTTGTCAGCATATTATTCGATATGTTAGAAATTAAATTCTGTCTTTCATTTCACATTTCATGTATGAAAATCCGTTTTCCTTTCAATTTTTAGAAATGCAAAGCTTTTAAACTAAAGAAATGTGATAAAAGTTGCCAGATTTAACAGAAGCAGTGCATTTGTGTGCATGAAATGTAAAAAAAAAATCAGAAACATTATATGCCCGTACATTAATATTCTTTGAGAAATTACCCATTAGATGTGATTTTCTAATAGAAATTATATTCGAATGTGCCTTATTTATGTGTAATATTATATTAAATCAGAAATATAATTACCACTTTTAAATAAACATAGTATATTATTGTATATTAAGATGGAATGGTGAATAATATATTAAACGTGAAACGTTATTTCTTATTTCAAATAACATTAGCGTTTCCAAGCTTATATGACTAGACTAAAGTGTAGAGAGTTGCTGCATAGGTGACTGCATGTTAAAATGATCGCGAAACCGTTAGATTAATGAGACATGATTAAATGCAGAACTGTTGTCGTCAGCTACAGAAAATTGGGTAAGACGACTGATTACAATGAAAAACACTCCGGGGAAAGAAATAATAAAAGAAAAAAAAGTAAGTCTGAAAAGGCTCAGATTTGAATGATCGCCCAAAAGGGTTTGTTAAGATTTGCCTACGCTCTCGCTGAGCTCGCAGTCTACCAGTCTGCTGTTGCCCTCACTGTCTCTATTTGATAACCCATTTATTTTCGTCTTTTTAGGATTATTATTAAGCATCATTTTCTTTGTACTTACCCCATATACAATTCAACAGCAAAATTACAAAAAATTATAAAGCAGCATGTGCTTAGAATTCTCGAAGAAGTCTTAAATAGTGGCATATTTTTTTCTAATTTTTATTCTATATCAATGTACAGTTTTCTTAGTGAGATGGCTTGCAAATTTTTTTGTCTTTTTATTATTAACGTTTTATGTGTTAAATTTATTAATTAAATTACATTTTCTTCGCACTTACGCTACATAAAATTCAGTGCAATAGCAAAATCACAAAATGTTTAAAAACAGTACTTCTTTAGAATTTCCGATATATATTCTTACGTACTAGAGATAAGAAGTTTTAATTTTAGTTTTAATCCGTACAGTGTTGCCGTTTCTCGATTTCAAATCGTAGAGTTTGTTAAAAATTCATTAGAGTTTTACAAAATATGAAGTAGATAATAAAACAAATTACAAATTTGGGCTTTCAGACGCTCGTATTCGGGTGAAGACGTACGTTATTCAAAATTTAATGGCTCTAGGTACCGTCGTTTTTTCACAGTGCAAGAATCATACATATATTCATGCAGATTCTTCATTATTTAATCTCTTTTAAAAGTAATACAGGAAGACAATATTTCCTTGCTAGTCTGAAAAGAGATTCAGACATCTAAAATGATAGGGGGCAAAATCCCGTTACAAGAATAATAAGATAATAACCAAATTGGGCTAACGCCGTTTGGGGGAAAAAAAACTGAAATAATTCAGATTTTAAATTTCTTCCGAAGGGGCATTTTTTAACGTTTTGTGTGTTACCTTTATTTATTAAATATCATGTTCTTCGCACTTAAACTATAAAATTCAGTTCAACAGCAATATCACAAAATAATTTTTAAATGAGTATATCTTTAGAATTTCCGATACACAGTTCCGCGCGCTTTAGATAAGAAGTTTTTTTCGTAGAGTGTTGCCATTGTTTGCTTTTAAATCGTTTGAGTTCGTTCATCAAAAATTCGTTAAAGTTGGACAAAATATGAAATAGATAATAAAACAAATTCCAAATTCGTACTTCCAGATGCGCATATTCGGGTGGAAACGTACGTTATTCAAAATTGGATGGCTCTAGGTACCGTTGTTTTATCACATTTGGAGAAATATATATACATTTATGCAGATTCTTCATTATTTAATTTCTTTAAATATAATACAGTTCTCCAAGATTTGGTGACAACAGTTTGAAAAGTGATTCAGTCTTTTAATGTTTCCGACGCAAAATCGCAAAACTAAAACAATAGTTCTTCAGGGACGAAGCCCCTATGGACTAAAAAAAAACACCTTCTAAATACAGTATGATAACTTTTGGCAATAATGCCTGGAAATCGGCCCTCCAAGATGCCCACCTGGTACGGTTGTGTATTTTTCTTTATTTTAAAGAACTGGGTTATTAATAATAATATCACATTTCTCATGGAAAAAATACTATCACCCCGTGATCGGATCAAACATATAACCAAACAAACCGCACCCTGTGAATTAATATTTTGAGTAAATACGTTTAACTTTACAAGTCTGTGAAATTTTTAAAACATAGTATTTTAAAAAAAAACCTTGTCAATAATTGTCAGAAAAACAGACTACAATATTTGCCTAAATGCGGGGGGGTGGGATTAAAATACATTTGTCTACTTCTGAATAAATTCTAAATAGTGCAAACTGAAATTTAAATCAGTATTATACATAATTTCGTTTATAAATTCAAAACATATTTTCTTCTTCTATTCAATCCTGAACATTAATGCTACACTAAAAATAAAAGCCCACTGCTGCTGCCTTTTTTTTTCACTTCTAGAACACTGTAAAATGTAATTAAAATTTTTGTGCAATTTAAATCCTTCTGTTGCTTTCTACTGCTTTTTTTTTTACTTCCTTGTACGAAGTAAAACGGAAGTATTGTAATCGCGAAAAATTTAGGGTCTCATATGGCAACGAAAATATCTGTTTTGACCGCTATCGAATGCAATTTAACGATGTTTTTGAGTGACAGCTGTATGTAAGGACAAAATAAAAGACCCTTTTTCCTCAAAATAATTATAAGACTGACTTAAAATGGATTCTGAACAGATTTTCTCGTGGCGTCTGTGCGTACGTACGTACGTACGTATGTATGTATGTATCTCGCATAACTCAAGAACGAGGAGCCTCAGAACGTTGAAATTTTGTGTATAGTGCTGCTATAACATGTAGATGTGTACCTCGCAATTTGGTTGCAATCGGCAGCACCAACAGTATATAAATATATGTATATATATTTCCGCTTTGTTACTCGGCTCAGTCAGCTCAGTTTCTTTATTCTTATAAGTTTGTAAATTGTTCATTTTTTGCTTTAAAATAATTGAATTATGTTTTTCTTATCTTTTGGTTACGATTTAATGCCTTTAGTTAACCTGCATGCAATAACTGTGGAATTATCAACAATTTAAAAGTTTTTTTAAGTGCGGCTAAGCCTAATTTTTGGTTACGATAGCGCCCATATTTACTTACATTTGAGGCTTAGCAGAATAATCGATTTGTTGCCAATCTAGAGAAACAAAGCTTCGCAACAACAAAGTAATGTCTTCTTTTATTATTGCGAATTAAATTATGCTTGATTATATTTCTGGAATTATCGTTTAAGTTATTAGCTGGTTTTTGCGTACAAATTGCAATTTTAATTTTAAAATTTTTTAAAATTGTTTTAACTGTACTTGGTGTTTTATGTTTTGCTAATTCTTCCAATTTTTAATGAATGTTTTGAATTTTTATGTGTTTTTGCCTTAACGCGAAGTGAGAACTGAATTAATTAATAGCGCATGTGAATTAGGTAAGCGGCGCTGTATCGTCTGTGACAAATTGTTCCCTTTTTTATTTGTTTAATTTCTTTTATACATCGTTTTAGATTTATTACAGTATTTGAATATAACTTATGGTAATTCTTCAGATGCTATGATTTTTGCTCACTCTGAGTTATGAAGGAGATGTAGCGCTGTTAAATGAACCTAGCGCCGAAGTGTGGCTATGATAAATAAATATAGTGAACTTCAAAGAGTGCATTTAGTCTATTGTGGTTTATGCGCTATCGACGAAGTAGGTTTAATTCAAAATTCGTTAACTGTTAATTCAACATGTTTAAATGAAATGCAGGAAAATTGTGCATAATTTAATATTCCGTACAAGGAAGTCATGTAGTGTAGACATCAGATTTTTTTCAATTGTATTTTGTTACTAGTGAGGATAGTGTTCGATTGTTTAATTAAAGAGTTATGAGACAACTTCTCCCACCTTCCGTATTATCTCACTTCAGGTTATTTGAATATGACAAAGCCTACAAGGGCTAGCTACCTAAAAGGACTGATGCCTTCACAAAGGACTTTCTAAAGAAAATGTCTCGTGTTCAGGTTACATATGGGAAACAATACAAAATCGTACAATCAGTGCCTTCTTCTGGGTTCGAGTCCAGGTCGAACTGCCACTATTCAGCAATCCTAACCACTCAGCCAAATTTATTCTCTAATAATACAAAGAACGAGACAAGAGAAGAACTCCCTGACGTAGAAGGTTACTGTCAGATCGTATTCGGGTGGAAGTTGCGAATGCATATGTGAAGAAAACACACATATACCGTTGAGGTAGTGTCTCGAAAGTGAGATTATGGGTTTCATAACAGTCATACAATTATTCCTAACCAAATATTTTCTTTTAATTTAACAGAAAAATATAAAAGTAAAATAGATGCGGGGAATTTAGAATTATTTTAAAAACTAATTATTTTATAGTATTTTTTTAAACATATGTACACAGCCCATATATCTCTAAATTTTTGTATTCATATCTGCAAATACAAAAGATTTTACTTCGATTTCAACATACATATGGCGGAATACATTCCCATTTTATGCACTGTATTTTGTACTTTGCAAATTTGTTTCACGTTTCTTATTTGCTAATTTATTAACTTAAATATATAAAAATATTTCTAAAATTCTCCGTTAAATATATTTATTGATAAATTTTATATGAAAATGAAGTTTCGTTTACACATTTTTAAGGGACTGATCAAAAAGCAAAAAGACCTATGATCAGGATTTTGCTTTGTGATAGGCGTATTTTAGTTGTAATTTAACATTAGGGCATTACAGTACTAGTGTTATAAAATTTAATTTTATGATCCTAATTTTAATTTGTTTAAAATACAGCCTATAGTTTCAAAAGAATTAAAATATTTCATTTCTTAAATCATATGAATTAAAAAATATAATATTTAATATAAAAACTTTTTATATC